>CM053037.1:14288638-14330785 GCA_028564925.1 Lithobates sylvaticus | reverse complement strand
TGGTCCATCAAGTCCTTTTTACAGAATTAGTTTTATTTAAAATTCAGGTGAACCTGATATTCACACTACACATGAATACCCGAGGAGCTCCCGTCAGCATTACCAAATCACATTATTATTCAGAGTATAAAGTTTTCTTATGAGCTAAAATAATAAATAAATAAAAATACTGGTCTTCATTCCTCTAAGCAGCTTGGATCGCATTGTCTCTGCCTACTAGGAGCATTGTATCTGTTTTACATCATTAAAGACCGCAGAGGGTCCTTTGTTCCCCCGTCCTGACTAGTTGACTTGCAGTGAGATCAAAGGGATGGAAAAAAATGGATTACCATTTGTTCATCAATCACATTTGTTTTGATCTTCACATATTGATTTTCCAGTTACCTGAATTTATAATCAACTGTTTGTATTCTGTTATATACAGCATGGCTAACGCTCTACTGTCACGTGTTGCTCAAAAAAGACAAGAAAATGAAAATAAGAATTAATTCCAATAAAAAAAATAAAAAAAAACTGTAATTCTAAGCCATTTGAGGTTGGGTAATAAGTAGACGTATTTGATAGGCATAAATGTATATTGGAGTACAGGACAATGGTATAAAACATGTAAAAAGTAATTTCATATATATACATACACATGCACACATATCATGGATACATAGATATATACATGTCCGCTTGACAGCACATGACAATAAAGAATACAATTTGTTAGTAAAGTAGTATAAATTCATGAATAAACACATGTCATGTGGACGGCACATCGCAATATTGTAAATCTGGTAAAAGATTGTACAGACATGATTAATTGGAGATGGTAAATCTGAATAGATTCCTATTAAAAGGCGTATGACTGCATCCTAATTTACCAACGTGTTTCGTGTATGAACACTTCCTCAGGGACGGATGCTCAAGAATATCTACAGAAAACTGAAAATATTATCAATTTAATATAGTACTAAACATAACAGGAAAGGACAGAATTGCCAATCCTGGGTACTTACATGAAATGAAGTTCGTTGGTGTATAGTGAATGTGGGGCCAGGAGGAAGCATTTCCTCAGTCTCCTCTACCCATAGTGATCAGACTGCAACATTGTAACTTTATAGTAGCCAAGAGAAAGCATTTCCTCAGTCTCCTATCTCCCCACAGTGATTCGACTGCAACATTGTAACTTTGTAGTAGCCAAGAGGAAGCATTTCCTCAGTCTCCTCTCCCCACAGTGATCCGACTGCAACATTGTAACTTTGTAGTAGCCAAGAGGAAGCATTTCCTCAGTCTCCTATCTCCCCACAGTGATCCGACTGCAACATTGTAACTTTGTAGTAGCCAAGAGGAAGCATTTCCTCAGTCTCCTCTCCCCACAGTGATCCAACTGCAACATTGTAACTTTGTAGTAGCCAAGAGGAAGAATTTCCTTAGTCTCCCCCCCCCCCCCCCCAGTGATTGGACTGCAACATTGTAACTCTGTAGTAGCCAAGAGGAAGCCTTTCCTCAGTCTCCCCCCCAAGTGATTGGACTGCAACATTGTAACTCTGTAGTAGCCAAGAGGAAGCTCTTCCTCAGTCTGCCCCCCTCCCCCCCAGTGATCAGACTGCAACATTGTAACTTTGTGGTAGCCAAGACAAAGCATTTCCTCAGTCTCCTCTCCCTCGGTTACCAGACTGTTCATTGGAACAAGATGAGAGGCTGCCGCAGGGGCTGATCTGTGTCAGTGAGCACAGCCAGGAACTGCATAGGTACCAGGATTTACATAATGGTGTCATCCCTGAGCCGGCATCTTAGTACAGGAAGTAAATGGTGACGCTTGGTGATGGCTAAATAAAGATGGCGCCTTCTGGAAAGAAAAGCAGTGAAATGTAATATATATACCTGGATACATCACACAGAAATATATATCTGATTCTTGGCCCCCCTTAGATCATTCCTGAACTATGTCTCTGTCTGTAGAACTATGTCTCTGTTGCCTTTTGCAGGTCAGAAATGAATCTTCTATCATTCTGGAAGATAAAATCCCGACTGTGAAATTCAAAGTGGAGGAACTGAACAAGATCTACAAGCGAGTAGATAAGTTGGAGGTTTGTTACCAGTTTGTATAGTCACAATTGTGATTTATTGATGTTTTCTCACTTCCATGTTTGTGGGGTTTTTTTTTTGACATGGGTGATTATTTGTAGATATTTTTTATATTTTTATTTGTAGATATTCTGTCTGTCCAATGTTGGAGCGTAAACCAGATTCATGTACATGTGGGAATGATGTATTTGGATCTGTGGCACGCAGCACACCACCAAAGCGGTGGGACTTTGGAAAAACCTTGAACAGTGTATGTCAATTTATGTACACAGTATACAAACTAATATAATCACATCCTCCTGTATTATTATGTTATATATTTATATGTAATATTCCATAAAGCTTGGTTTACATTTGTGCAGCTGCGTTCTGCAATTAGTGCAGCCCATTCAGTGGGTTGCCCTACCCACAGAAACACGGGAAAAGAAGTCCCCAAACTTGTTTTTTTTTTTTTCAAAATTGCGCCACCCTTGGAATACTGTATATACTCGAGGATAAGCCGAGTTTTTCAGCACATTTTTTTGTGCTGAAAATGCCCCCCTCGGCTTATAATCGAGTCAAGCATTTTTCTGCTGCAGAAAATGACATTTTCCGAACTGACTTTGGGGCCCTGTATCTCGGGCCACTTGGTGCTAGGAACCCCAAATTTGGTGTGCAAACCAAGTGGAACTAGCACTACAACATATCCAAGCTGGGGTTCCTAGCACCAAGTGGCCCCGAGATACGGGGCCCCAGGGTCGGTTCGGAAAATGTCATTCACTGCTGCAGAAAAGGGCTTGACATTTTCCCAACCGAATTTGGGGCCCTGTATCTCAGGGCCACTTAGTGCTAGGAACCCACAAATTTTGGCTGCAGCTAGGGGGCATCTAGGAACACTTAAAGTTGATGTAAATGTTGATGTCATAATGTAGAGAATCAAATTTCCTTTCATTTGAGCCCAGTCTTGCCACAAAGATTTACTCCAGCCCTGAGACATCCTCTTTTATTGTTCAGTTAGAAATATCTTGACAAAGTGCTGAAAACTTTGTCAAAAACGCCCCCCTTGCTGTGAGTGGCAGGTGATTTACATATCTCATGCACTAGCCTGAGACAGGCACAGACCACAGATCCACAGACCAGAGTGAAAGAAAATGTATTCTCGAGTGAACAGCAAGAAGAATATAGGGGAGATGTGTGTAGTCAGAGTAGAACATTCTGATCTGATGATTGTTATAGTGCAGTGTGTGTGTCTGAGGTCACCTGATCACAGATAACATTCCTTTCCATCATTTTTATGTGGGGGAGGGGTGAATTTCTCACTTTTTATAATTACACAGGAATTGCCTGTCTCAGGCTAGTGCATGAGATATGTAAATCACCTGTCACTCACAGCAAGGGGGGCGTTTTTGACAAAGTTTTCAGCACTTTGTCAAGATATTTCTAACTGAACAATAAAAGAGGATTTCTCAGGGCTGGAGTAAATCTGTGTGGCAAGACTGATAGACTCAAATGAAAGGAAATCTTATTCTCTACATTATGACATTTTTGGGTTTACATCCACTTTAACTACCAAGTTTGAAGTTCAGGGGACCTAGGGCTCTAAATGGGCACAGTGAGGCATGCAAATGGGCACAGTGAGGCAAATGGGCATTGTTGACCCTCTTTTCCACTTACAGTAGCTGCACATTTCTCACCCTAGGCTTATACTTGAGTCAATAAGTTTTCCCATTTTCTTGTGGTAAAATTAGGTGCCTCGGCTTATATTCGGGTCGGCTTATACTAAGTATATACGGTAAATGAAAACACGCCACAGTTGACAAGTGTGGGGGTGCCATTAAAAATTGTCACCTGACCTACCAGTTTGACAGATTGACTTCACTATCATATTATTAAACAAAGTATCTCAGTGCTGCTGATCGATGCAAAGCGATTGATGATTTTCTGCCCTGGCCAGTCGTCTCAGTCTGATCGAATCCAATCTAAATTGAGTCTACATTGATTGGAAGAGAAGTAATGGCTGTTCGATTGTTCGCAGAGTTGATCGCTTTTACCGAATCAAGCATCCATCAGATAATAAAATCACAGTGTATATGGCCACCAATCAACTCTTGTTTTATAAAAATTGCTAGTAGGTAGGTTTTATGTCAGGAGTCACTTTGGGGTTGATTTAGTAAAGGCAAATAGTCTGTGCACTGCAAGTGCAATTGCTCTATTTCTGAGGGGGACATGCAAGGAAAATAAAAAATATATTTTTTTGCTTGTACATGATTGGATGATAGAAATCAGCAGCGTTTCGCCTCATTTCAGAGCTTCCCCTCAGATCTACTGTGATTGCACTTCCAAGTACTGTACACTTAGACCACTTTCATACTGAGGTGTTTTTCAGGCGCTAAAGGGCTAAAAATAGCGACTGAAAAACGCCTCCCCGGCCACCCCAAAGTGAAAGCCCGAGTGCTTTCACACTGGGGCGCTGCGCTGGCTGGACGGCTGGACATTAAAAAAAAGTCCTGCAAGCAGCATCTTTGGGGAGGTGTGATGTATACATCACTACACCGCCCCTGCCCATTGAAATGAATGGGCACCGCTGCCGAAGTGCCTGCAAAGCGCTTTGGCAGCGACGCTACACGGGCGCATTTAACCCTTTCTTTGGCCGCCACACCCTGTACAATCACTTTTACCTACAGGTAAGCCTATATTAAGGCTTACCTGTAGGTGCTTGAAATATCTCCTAAACCTCCACGTCTTAGGAGATATTTACTAAAAAGCCGAGCACCGATGACTACGGCGCATGCGCCAATGTCGTCGGCGCATGTGCCCTTTGGAAAGGGCACATCGTGCGGGTTTCTAATAGGAGTCATTCCGTGACTGGCGGCTCCTGCGCGCATGTGCAGGAGTGACGTCACGTGACTCCGACCAGTCACAGAGCCAGAGTTCGTGGCCCCGGAAAAGAAGAGGGGCGAAGATGGACGCTCCCTGCTCATGGGAACAACGGAGACATCGCGGGCTTCAGTTTCAGGTAAGTGACACAGACCTGTGTAGAGTCCTTTCTTCAGGGGCATTTCATACGAAGTAGTACTGCTATATTGGTATTCTATAATGAGACTAAGTCAAAGCCTGACTTTGTCTCATTATAGAATACCAATATAGCAGTACTACTTCGTATGAAATGCCCCTGAAGAAAGGACTCTACACAGGTCCAGAAACGCATTGGGCTTAGTATTGAAGGGCCTGGACTTTTATATTTGTACCTGCTATATGATCTTGTCTAGGTTGTATATGCAAATCCTTTTTTGGTGTTGTATGCACCACATTTTTTTATATTAATACATTTCCATGTCTTTTTTCATCAATTGTTGATTAGTTGCCTCAAAAGTCCCTTAGTATTCCTTGGGGGTACTCTTTTTATAATATTAGATATAATGTACTTCAACAATGTTTTTTTTACATCTATGTGGTTTATGTGATATTGTGTACAATTTGGGCCTGTGTCTTTGCTGCTAGGGATAGGCAGATGGGTGATAAATATACAATTTATTTTTATTTTTATTTAATTTAAATAACTTCTGTATTGACGTTGCTTATTCTCTGCAGGCCTTTGTGAAGATGGTGGCCCATCATGTGTCCTTCATGGAAGAGGAGGTGACTCGGGCAGAGAGGGATCACCTGCCGCTACCTCAAGCCTTTAATAGAATGCTGTCCGCTGCTTCCATCCCTTCCTTCCTACGGGTTAGTTCTTACCTCATATTCCCATGTATAGTATGAGCTGGAGATCCACTTAGCCACATACATGTAATTCAATGTTGGGGGGGGCAATCGCTGGGAGGGGTCACTTGCTGGCTTCACAGATTTTTCAGAGACTCCAGTGGTGAGATTTTCTGTCCCTCCTTCAAGGCCATGACCCTCTTGCATTAGTTTATTCTGCCAGTGTTCTGTCAAAAAATGTCCGCCTATCGAATAGTGTCCGCCCCGTACTGCGCAGGCGCAGCGCTTGCGCAGTATGGAGGACAAGGAGATTCGGAAAATCTCCGAAGATGAACGGCGCCTGCGCCGTGAGTCCAGGTGCAAGCCCCACCATCCAAGTGGACATAAGGCTGCACATAGTTAGAGGGCCGCTCGCCACGCTTCGGGCACGGCCTCGCTTTGCTCGGCTCTTTTTTATTCTAACTCTATGTCCACTTGGATGGTGGGGCTCGCGGCGCAGGCACCGTTTATCTTCGGATATTTTTGGAATCTGCTTGTCATCCTAACTGCGCATGCGCAGTACACGGCGGACACTATCCGATGGGGGACAGTATTAGACAGGACACCGGCCATAGATGGATCACAGGTTGCAGAAAAAGAAAATTCTCTTGATTCCCCCGATCAACATAGTCAGTGTTGATGGGGGAATTACCCCCGTGGAGCCATTGTGTTCTCCCAGCGGGGGGGGGGGGGGGACAGGTGGAACCATCCCCACTGGGAGAACACAGTGATTGCTGCTAGTGGCTATAACCCAGATAGCAAGGATAACTTGCCACAAATTTGTGGCTTTGGTTGAATTGCAAGTCTGTTAACTTGCTGCACATTTTCACTGGCAAGTTTTACACTTGCAGAGCACATGAAGCACAAGTTCTAGTTGACACGTTTCCAATTTGTAGAGAGCCATTCACAATCTCCTGCTATTGCAAATTGGATGCGGGGATTCGCAATAGTGTGAACCGAGCCTCAAAGTACCCCTAGCAAACTCTGGATCAACCCTGGGGTCCCATAGTACCCTGGTTAACAGAGGCTGGTATAGACAATTTACTATGGACAGGTGAGAAGTATCTTATAAAGGGGTCTAGTTATCCTGTCCTGTAAACCCACTATGTTTCCATAACACTTAAAGAGGAAGTAAAGCCTTCCCCAAAAAAAAAAAAAAGAAACGGAACCTGCAAGGCAAAGGCATAATGAGCTAGTATGCATAGCATACTAGCTCATTATGAATGACTTACCTGAGAACGAAGCCCCCAAAGCGACTCTCATCCACGATCTTCTCCGGCGACATAAAGCCCGGAGTGACTTCCGGGTCTCGCCGCTCTAGCGCTGTCATTCGCTGGATCGGCGATGACGTCACTCCCGCGCATGCGCACGAAAGCGGCATATCGCCGTGATCTCAGCATGCGCAGTGCGCCTGCGCGCCGCTGTCTACGGCGCATGCGCCATAGACAGCGATGCCTCTTTTTTTCTAAATATCTCCTAAACCATGTAGGTTTGGGAGATATTTATTGGACCTACAGGTAAGCCTTAATCTAGGCTTACCTGTAGGTCAAAGTGGTTTGTAAGGGTTTACAACCACTTTAAAGTGTTAGTTCACCTTTTCACAAGAAATGAAAATGTGCTCACAAATTATTCCTCTGGTCCCCGTTGCATGTACTTTATATGATGCCCATCTACTGCTGCCCTCTCTATCTGGTTTAAAAGTCCAGAACATTAAAACTTTACAAAACATTCCTGCGTTAGCGCTGAGTGTATGTATAGTAGCATCATATTGTTTGCAATGGTAAGGGCTCATTGATCTGTGCGGGCCCCGTGACCAACCTGACCAATGAGAATCCCTGGTTTGTTCAAGGATGCCATCCCAGAAGAAAAGGATTCTCATTGGTCAGCGCCGCCACGTGACCTCGCCATTGCTCACGATTTGCTGTGTGATGATGTTTAAACGTATTGGACAATTATACTGGCTGGAGAGGGCAGTTGAGGATGAGGAGCATATAAGGTACATACATCGGGGACTGGAGGGGTGTAGAGGGTGTTGTGAGTTAGTTTTTCTTTTAAATGTTTGTAATAGGGTTATTTAAACAATAGATGTGAAAAGATTTCTAGGAAATGTTGCAAAAACATTGTTCACAATGACCTGTGGTGGACGGTGATCGGTGGAATCTCTGTGGTCAGACAGGTAAGTGCTTTTGTTATGAAGCCAAGAGACCTCCAAGCCAACAGATTTTTGGTAAGACTTTCCAGTTTCATGTACAATTGCCAGAAAGTAGTCGTTTTGCCTGTGATGGATTCTGGCAGCTGATTGGTTAAAGACATTGGTCTATTTTTTTTCTCTTAAAAAAAAAATAAAAAACGAAAAAAAAAAAACTAAATGCCGAAAACTAATTCTGCCGTATTAAGACCAGACGCTCTCTGGGGCCCATAACCTGACACCTTGTACACAGGATAAGACGCTTCAGATGAAATAAAACCCTTTATTATTGGAATACCCTCTGCAATTTCACTGGGACTGCTTCAGAAGAAAATATAACACACTGGGACCAAAAAAAAATAAAAAATAAAATAAAATCACCACTGAAAAAAGGGATCAAAAACCTTGTATTTAAAATTCCCCCATAGCATAGCGAAAATCTATGAGATATAAAAAAAGTTTAATTTTTGGTTCCCCCAATCTTGCAGCTGACAGGTACTTATACAGCACCATCAATTCTACATAGATATATCGCACTTTCACATCAGTCCCTGCCCTCAAGGAGCTTACAATCTAAGGCCCCTAACTCATATTGGTAGAGACACATACTTGGGCCAATCAACCTACCAGCATGTCTTTGGAGTGTGGGAGGAAAACGGAGTAAACCCACGCAGGTACAGGGAGAACAAGCAAACTCAAGGTAGGCAGTGCTGTGGTCGGAATTCAAACTGACTACCCTAGTGCTTCTAGGTGAAAGCGCTAACCACTTAAGCCTCGTACACACGATCGGATTGTTGGCCAACAAAACCGTGGACTTTTGTTCGAAGGGCGTTGGTCCCAAACTTGTCTTGCATACAAATGGCAAGGAATTGTTGGCCAACAATTACGAACGTAGTGACGTACTACGTTGTTTTTCAGCTCTTTAGCGCCACCCTTTGGGCTCCTTCTGCTAATTTCGTGTTAGCAGAAGTTTGGTGAGTGTTGATTCGCGCTTTTCATTTTGCGCTTTTCAGTTCGTTTCTGAACGGCCGGCCGTCAGCCAGACATGTGCGGAATCGGAGGAGATAACGTGTTATTTATTAGTTATTGCTTTGACATATTTTTTTTGCTGGAATAATAATGATTTGATTTGGTATATTTTCTATAGTTTTGGATGCATAGAATGCACTTTTTGAGTTCTATTGGCAGATATCATGTCTAATTGTATTTGTTTTCTTTTTTTAATGCACAATAAAAAATATTGTGGAGAATAATACTTGGCTCTGTGTTTTACTTCAAATGACAGTTGGGAGTCGGCAGTTACATTTAAAAAAAATACAATGTAAAATTAACAAGGGGCACCAACATAGTTGTATATTTGATCTTAAAAACTACGGGATAATGGTGTTGTGGTAACTTGCCCAAATATAAAAAAAAAAATGCATAATAATATTATTCTTGATATCACTAGAAAAAAAAAAAGCCTTTGAAAATTTGTTTTCAATAACTCCATCAGTATCACCAGCAAAGCAGCTTCATTATTATCCCAGATTTCCAGATTTCATAATTTGCCGCGTCACGAATGTTAATTCTTTATTACGAACGCTAGTTTACAAGACCGACCGATTCCGGCTCCTTCTTCCTTCTGAGCATGCGTGTTTGGACTTTTGTCCAACGGACTTGTGCAAACACGCTCGGAAAATCCGACAACAGGCCGCTGTCCGCGGTAATTTTTTAAAACCTGCCATCCAACATTTGTTCGTGGAAAATCCGACAACAATTGTCCGATTGGAGCGTACACACGGTCGGATTTTCCGCCAACAGCCTGTCATCACACATTTCCCGTCGGAAAATCCGATTGTTTGTGCGAGGCTTAAGTCACTTGAGTGTACATATGCAAAAAAATGTAATATTATGACCTACAGTAAAATGATGGACAGTCCTGAGGCACCCCATTCTAATATGTAAAAAACTATTCTAATAGCTTTACATAATGCAGCAACATCCACACGTAGGACACCCAACGTTAGGGGTGATTTTTTCTTCCAAAGCCAAATCCACTTTTGCACACTGGTACTGACTAGTACTCCAATGTTTCTCTTCTCCCTCAATTTCCCTCCCATCAGTCAACTAATGTCACCCCAGTGCTGTGGGAAAGGGGTGCAGGAGGGTCAACCGAGGATGCTGTGGAGGCAACAGACATCCTTCTTATTAACTGATGATGTCATTGGTTGTTAGGATGTCAGTGTCTAGAAAGTTGTAATGGTGCATAATGAAAAACCCTTGGCTTTGTGTAACTAAAAGGCAGGCTTGATCCACCTGCTGGCTTGTATACAATATTTTAGGCATTTTGCCAAGGCACCCCTGAAAAAAACCTCAGGAAAAAGGGTGATCTAGATGAGCAGGTCTTAACCAGGTAAAGTAAAAGAAATCATCCATGATATAAAGAACTGCTCTGTCATATGAATACATGATGTGTAAAAAAGGAGTAAGGACTCCACAGCAATGGTAATTTACTGAATGATCAAAAATGTAAAAGAGCCAGCGCGTTTCGGATGTTCATAAACTCCTTCATCAGGGTTTAAGTATAGAGTTTCAAGATAACTATAGATCTCATATGAGATACTTGTATCAGCAGGTATTGCATAACGAAACATTATGGGCTGCCAGACATTGCTAAAGTCACAGCATACTAAAGCCGGGTACACACTACAGTTTTCTTTCGTGTAACCTCGCGGGTTATACGGAAAAAAACTGTCAGCTTTGGTCGGAGCCGCTGTACTTACCATGCGAGGTTAGTCCAGCGATCTCCCCTGCTGAGCCATTGACTGAGAGCGCTGATCGGAAGTTGGTGGGCTGCTGGTTTTTCAGCATGCACGTCCGACAGACGGACATGCACACGGGCAGTATGTCTGACGTTTTTTTTTTTAACCAGCAAATGTCCGTGTGTACTCAGCCCCTCTTACAGTATTTTTATAATAATCAATGAATTAACTGCACACAGCAATGTCTCCACCCCAAAACCAACCTCCCTTGACACGTTGCACAGCTCTTGGCCTTCTCACTTTCCCTATCCTTGTGAGCAAGACAGGAGTGGTGAAACATGTCAAGGGAGGTTGGTTTTGGGGTGGAGACATTGCTGTGTGCAGTCAATTCATGGATTATAAAAAAATACTGTAAAACGGGCTAAGTGGAGTGCGGATGATATTCTTTCATATTTTCAATAGAAAGTGCAGACAGACTACAATGGCCAGCACCCAGGTCATCTATGTACAAGGGAGACCAGTCTTGAGTGGAGCTAGGGATCTGAGGGGTCTCTGATTATTATCCATTGTCACTAAAAGATTGGACGGTCGGGATTCTGGATTCTACAATGTTCTCCGTCATCTGCTGTTCACTGAACTGTAATATTAAATAACATCTGCAATCAAAAAATGTTCTGTTTCTAACATGAGGAAGTACACAGAAATCAGCAGATATAATAACATGACTTTACCAGCAATGGGAGTGAGGCTGAGGCCACATACAGCTACCGAAATGTAATTAGAAACATGACATCTATCTATCTATCTATCTATCTATCTATCTATCTATCTATCTATCTATCTTTACTTATGTCTGTGTATATATCTTCTCTTATTACATATATTTCTTTCTTTCTTTCTCTCTCGTTCACAAATATAACAATAACAACCTTCCCAGTATATGAAATGAGTAATGGGATATCCCGTCTGAGCAACCTCAGCATCTAGTTTTCTTTCTTACTTTCTCTTTCTTTTTCTTTTTTCTTTCTTTCTTTCTTTTCTTTTTTTTTTTTTTTTTTTTTTTTCTTTTTTTTTTCTTTCTTTCTTTCTCTCTTTTTTCTCTTAATTATTTCACATTTATCCTTGATGAGAGTGAGGCTGAAGCAACACACAGCTTCAGAAATGTAATTATAAACATTCTATCTATTATCTATCTTTCTTTCTTTCTTTATTTATATCTATCTATCTCTATCTATCTATCTATCTATCTATCTATCTATCTATCTATCTATCTATCTATCTATCTATCTATCTATCTATCTATCTATCTATCTATCTATCTATCTATCTATCTATCTATCTTTCTGTCTATCTAGCTATCTATCTATCGTATCTGTTATATTTATTTTGTGCTTCTTTCTTTCTCTTTCTTTTTTTTTCTTTCTTTCTCTTTTTCTCCCCTAATTATTTCACAGTTTACCCGTGATGGGAGTGAGGCTGAGGCCACCTACAGCTTCACAAATTAAATTATAAACATGACTCCTATCTATCTATCTGTCCATCTATCTATTGTATCTGTTATCTTTATTTTTTTGTCTTTTTTTCTTTCTTTTTTTTTTTCTTTCTTTCTTTCTTTCGTTCTCTCTTTCTTTCTTTCTTTCTTTCTTTCCCTCTTTCTCCTCTAATTATTTCACATTTATCCGTGATGGGAGTGAGGCTGGGCCACCTACAGCTTTGGAAATTAAATTATAAACATGACTCCTATCTACAGTGGTGTGAAAAAGTGTTTGCCCCCTTCCTCATTTCCTGTTCCTTTGCATGTTTGTCACACTTAAGTGTTTCGGAACATCAAACCAATTTAAACAATAGTCAAGGACAACACAAGTAAACACAAAATGCAATTTGTAAATGAAGGTGTTTATTATTAAAGGTGAAAAAAAATCCAAACCATCATGGCCCTGTGTGAAAAAGTGATTGCCCCTAAACCTAATAACTGGTTGGGCCACCCTTAGCAGCAACAACTGCAACCAAGCGTTTGCGATAACATGCAATGAGGCTTTTACAGCGTCCTGGAGGAATTTTGGCCCACTCATCTTTGCAGAATTGTCCTAATTCAGTTACATTAGAGGGTTTTCGAGCATGAACGGCCTTTTTAAGGTCATACCACAACATCTCAATAGGATTCAGGTCAGGACTTTGGCTAGGCCACTCCAAAGTCTTCATTTTGTTTTTCTTCAGCCATTCGGTGGTGGACTTGCTGGTGTGTTTAGGATCATTGTCCTGCTGCAGAACCCAAGTTCGTTTCAGCTTGAGTACACGAACAGATGGTCGGACATTCTCCTTCAGGATCTCTTGGTAGACAGCAGAATTCATAGTTCCTTTTATCACGGCAAGTCTTCCAGGTCCTGAAGCAGCAAAACAGCCCCAGACCATCACACTACCACCACCATATTTTACTGTTGGTATAATGTTCTTTTTCTGAAATGCAGTGTTCCTTCTACGCCAGATATACTTGGACACACACCTTCCAAAGAGTTCCACTTTTGTCTCATCGGTCCACAGAATGTTGTCCCAAAAGTCTTGGGGATCATCAAGATGTGTTGTGGAGAAATTGAGATGAGCTTTGATGTTCTTTTTGCTCAGCAGTGGTTTTCTCCTTGGAACTCTGCCATGCAGGCCATTTTTGCCCAGTCTTTTCCTGATGGTGGAGGCATGAACGCTGACCTTAACTGAGGCAAGTGAGGCCTGCAGTTCCTTGGACGTTGTTGTGGGGTCTTTTGTGACCTCTTGGATGAGTCGTCGCTGCGCTCTTGGGGTAATTTTGGGCGGCCGGCCACTCCTGGGAAGGTTCACCACTGTTCCATGTCTTCGCCATTTGTGGATAATGGCTCTCACTGGGGTTCGCTGGATTCCCAAAGCTTTGGAAATGGCTTTATAACCCTTTCCAGACTGATAGATCTCAATTACTTTCTTTCTCAATTGTTCCTGAATTTCTTTGGGTCTCGGCATGATGTGTAGCTTTTAAGGATCTTCTGGTGGACCTTACTGTGTCAAGCAGCTCCTATTTAAGTGATGCCTTGATTGTGAACAGGTGTGGCAATAATCAGGCCTGGGTGTGGCTAGAGAAATTGAACTCAGGTGTGGACAACCACAGTTATAGTATGTTTTAACAAGGGGGGCAATCACTTTTTCACACAGGGCCATGATGGTTTGGATTTTTTTTCACCTTTAATAATAAACACCTTCATTTACAAATTGCATTTTGTGTTTACTTGTGTTGTCCTTGACTATTGTTTAAATTGGTTTGATGTTCCGAAACACTTAAGTGTGACAAACATGCAAAGGAACAGGAAATGAGGAAGGGGGCAAACACTTTTTCACACCACTGTATCTATCTATCTATCTATCTATCTATCTATCTATCTATGTGTTGTATCTATGTAACAATATCACATTCTCAAAACTGCATCTCAGTGTTTTCAGATTATGTACAGTATATTGTATACTGATATTATCCAGAAAAATGAATACACATGCACACTTGCGTACATTCCTATATATGTACACTTATTTGTATTTTTTTATTTGCTCAAATAATTTTTTTCTATAAAAATTTGTTTGGAATGTACAGAGCCATATTTCTGTCTCCGTCCTTCCAGTGTTCTCTCTGTACATTTCCATACGGTTCTGATTACTCGCTGACCCTCTCCCAGGTCTCGGTCTTTTCTCTTCTTCCCTGGAGATTGGCTGTGACATTGTCCAGCCTGCAGCTACATGACCTCTGAAACCCTCAAGGCCTTCTGGGCGCAGAGCAGAGCTGGGTCTCCACTTCTCAGAATTTCGCATCTACTCGTATCCTACATTCTACACATTTTCCAAAGCTTGGATCACTTTTTTTGTAATAGTTTTTATTCAAATAGAAAAGGAGACACACACATCATTAGAAGAACAATGCCATTAGCATCACATCCAATAGGTTGCAATGAAAATTACTGCTACCGTGAACACCAGCCGAGATAAAGTAAATAGTATGACAATCAGAACTGAACCTTGGCCTATATATTTATATATATATATATATCAAAAAAATCTCTTTATATTGCAATTAATCTTTACTTTGAAAATCCATCTTCATATACAATAAATGATCCAACAAGCAACTTACAGTTTCAAGCAGCACTTTGCTCTTTTTCAAGCCAGTGGCTTGAGAAAGAGCAAAGCGCTGCTTGAAACTGTACAGTTGCTTATTGGATCATTTATTGTAAATGAAGATGGATTTTCGAAGTAAAGATTAATTGCAATATACAGAGATCTCATCCTCGTGTAGCAAGGTCTCATCCTCGTGTAGCAAGGTCTCCGGCCTTGTCCAGTCTAATGAGGACCTCCAAGACCAAAGATAGCTGACATCCTTCAATATGTAGTAGATTGTGAGGCATAGTGGGTGTAAAGATGGTGAAAGTAATTGGGCAACAAGGCCAAACTTGGGGAGAAATCAATAGATTCTGATATCTGAGGTCTTTTTGACCCCAGATCTCATATTTAAGAGGTCCTGTAATGCTTTTTTTTCTATTACAAGGGATGTTTACATTCCCTGTAATAGGAATAAAAGTGACACAATTTTTTTTTTTTTTTAAACGAGCAGTGTAAAAATAAAAGGTAAAATAAATAAGAAAAAAACATTTTTTAAACGCACCCCATCCCATGAGCTCGCGTGCAGAAGCAAACGCATACGTGAGTAGCACCCGCATATGAAAACGGTGTTCAAATTACACATCTGAGGTATCGCCGCGATCGGTAGAGCGAGAACAATAATTCTAGCCCTAGACCTCCTCTGTAACTCAAAACATGCAACCTGTATAATTTTCTAAACGTCGCCTATGGAGATTTTTAAGGGTAAAAGTTTGTCGCCATTCCACGAGCGGGCGCAATTTTGAAGCGTATCAATGTTGGGTATCAATTTACTCAGAGTATATGGGTTGTTTCACATTATTTGATAGTATTTACTGAAGCCTTGTTCAGAGGTCTTATTTCAGAGCCACACTTTTTTATTTACATTTGTCTGGACTTTGTTTGTTTGTGTGTTAGCAGCTTTTATTTACACCATTTTGTTTATTTATGGTTTAGGGTGGTATTTTCCCTTTTTTTTACACTTTCTCAATATTATTACCTGTCATGCTCCCTTGTGCATGTGCAAGTTCCCATAGGGCCCTGAGCACCCAATGGGATTCATTTAAATATTGTCATGGGGGACCTGTAGGCTCCAATAGTCATATTCCAAATGGGCAGCGCAGTAACCAACAACAGCCAGTTCAGCTTGCTATACAGGGATGATTAAATCATTTATTCTGATTGGATTGCACTGGGTTTATGCGTCATTACCTGTAGGTTGTTCAGTGTTAAGCTGGATACACCCTATACAATTTTCTTCAGATTTTTTTCCTTTAGATTTACCAAAACCATATAATATGAGGTCAAACCTTATCACTTTCATTTTGTATGCAATCAGGCAGGCCCTTGCACTACATAGTTGAAGGTAAATCTAAAGGAAATTCGAAAAACAAAAGTTGTATAGTGTGTATCCAGCTTAATGCCCTGTACACACGATAGGATTTTCCGACAACAAAATCCATGTTTTTTTTTCCAAAGGATGTTGGCTCAAACTTGTCTTGCATACACACGGTCGGAAATTCCGAACGTCAAGAGCGCGGTGACGTACAACACGTACGACGAGCCGAGAAAAAGGAAGTTCAATAGCCAGTGCTGCTCTTCTGCTTGATTCCGAGCATGGGTGGCACTTTGTGCGTCAGAATTTTGTTGTCGGAAAATGTGAGAACCAGCTCTCAAATTTTGTGTGACGGAAATTCCGATGGAAAATGTCCGATGGAGCCTACACACGGTCGGAATTTCTAACACGCTCCAATCAAACATTTTCCGTTGGAAAATCCTATTGTGTGTACGGGGCATTAGAGTGTTTTTCCAACTTCTCTGAACAGCAGTGTTTCCAGCCTGAAAACACCCTTGCCAAAAAACGCTGATAAAAGCCTATGTGTGCATGGAAACATAAGATAACATGCCGGGGAGTTTACTGGCTGCAGAAAAAAACGTCTGACGCCCAAAACACCCAGTGTGCATGAGGCCTAAGTTTGGCAGTGCTCCTTACAGTGACTGTAGAATAGAATTCTTGCATCTTGTGTGTGTGACGTTGGTGGTAATGAATAGGGAGGATGATGTAACGCTGTTCCTCTTCAGACTCTAGTGAACATTTTGGCGGTGCACACACCCTATAAATGTCATTGCACAAATAATCCTTCTGCCCTTCTTTAGTTTTATTAGAGTGTTTTTTGACTGTTGACTCAGCCAGCAGGGGAGTGTCAGTACTGTAGTTAGTAACAATGCTAGCATGTTATATGATACTACAAGACATGTCGAGGCGAAGGTGGATGCTAACATACTGTAGGCACCTCAAAGGCCTTGGAAAACCTAAAATCAGTACAATAGTTGTCCTTCCAATCAGACATGTGAAAGTACCAACAGCTCCACAAGAATTATAAAGGGTATCTCTAGACAAAAGCTTATTTTTTTTCATATTGCAATGATTAGACCAAGAGTATGCAACTTTTGAGAGGTGGAGATCTACCTGAATAACATGAAAGAGACCAAAGATCACTGAGGTGCGGTGCCTTTTTTTTTTTTTAAAGAAATTAAAGTGGCTTGCTTCAGTTAAGAATGACTAGTGCCAAAGAATGAACGGTACTGGTCACTCACTGTTTTCATTCAGAAAAGGAAGGGGCTGGTAAATGACCATTGCCACTGAAAAAGAAAGTGATGGGAAATCCAACATTATAGCATTGTCACCAAAACATTAGGTAAGGGAAAATCTTTCAATGGGGAAAGGAACTGTCTAAAAGGGAGATTCCTCTCTCTTTGGGATCTTCCCTTCAACTCCCTGTTGTGTCTTTAGGACAGAAACTAAAGGGAAATCTCCTCAATGGTCCACAGGCAGCAATGATAATGATATACTGATCCTGCTCAACCTTTAAACCTTTACACAACAAATAATTAGTACTGGTACTTGTGCCATTTTTTAATCCCACTACGTACAACACCTGAGCCCTGACGAAGGGGGAGATTTTTGAGCCCTGAAATGTGTTGGCTGTTCCATGTTTTTTGGTTATGAGCTAATACAAATGTTGCCCCCAAAACGTTTTGGTGACGTATTCACCAACAATTTGATGATCTTGGACTCTTTCACCTGGTTTTGGTCTGGCGCTCCTTTCTGTACTTCTGTGGTTGGAGCTAGTGTTGGGTGCCGAGCCGCCTCGCCAGAGCTATTGAGATTTTTTGACGTTTTCCTTCTGTAGCGATACTCTGTTCACTTTCAGCACAGATGATGATGACCAGGGTTCTTCCTCACTAATGCAGATGCTGCCAGCATACATAGAGCACAGTCCAGGCACAACTGACACAAAGAGCAGTCTAGGGGATGTCTTTTTGTGTTTTTTTTTTTGGATAACTTGGATAGGGTGTAGGGTACTCCAGGAACACTCATGCCGCGCACACACGGTCGGAAATCTCGTCGGAAAAAGCTCTGATGGTTTTCCTGTCGGAATTCCGACGGAATTTCACTCAAACTGTCTTGCTTACACACGGTCACACCAAATTCCGACGGTCAATAACACCGCGACATACAACACGTTCGACGGCACTATAAAAGGGAAGTTTGATGCTTCCGAGCATGCGTCAAATTGTTTCCGAGCATGCGTCGGAATTTTGCATACACACGATCGAAAAATCCGATAGAAAGGTTTTCCGTCGGGAAAGTTAAGAACAGGTTCTCAATCCAAAGTCCGTCTGAAATGCCAACAGAAAAAGGCCTATGGGCATACACACGGTCGGAAAATCCGGTGAAAGGCTCCCATCGGACGGTTTCCATCGGAAATTCCGCCCGGTTGTACGCGGCATAACAGAACAAGAGAGCACTCTTCTCTAGGTTGCAAACTTTAAGAACAATTCTTCTCAGCTCAGCACACAATCCTCCTGTGAGACTTGTAGAGGCCAGAGGTATGTACTCCTCAAGCGGGGAACTACTTGACCCAGCTTTCCAGGACAGTCCCACCAGGAGAACCCAGAGGAGACTAATGACGAGGAACTACGTGGCTCAAAGTCTTTCCACAAAACTAGAGGGCACTGGTCCGCATGTACCTCCCAGAAAGGGAAATACAGGAACCAGCAATCACAATAGTCTGCACTATGCAATCAATAGAATCTTGCAACAGAGCAGTACTCACGAGGTCAGAGGAGTAGCTGTGCCAATTCAGCTTCTTCCAGATGACTGCCAGTGAGGTTGTGTGGGTCAGTTCCTTAGGTGAAACTTCAGAGTGCCCGGTACCCTCTCTTATGTAGGCCCCCCCAGCTGTGCCACAGCTGGGTCCTCGATGAACAGTCACTGCAGGATGACTGAAGGTGGGGGGGGGGGGGCACTTTTGAATCCCTTGAACAAGAATTCCTGCTGTTCTGCAGCCCAGACTATTGGTGTGCTCCTCAGCCACCTTCTGGGCACACCTTTCCAGGAATTGTCTGCAGCACCATACATTTTGAGGCTGCCCATTTGCTTTGCTCCTATGTTCCAGAATTTTCTGGAAGGCAGGCGAGAGCAATTAAACCTGCAGCCTGTGAAACCCAGGACAGCCAAAAGAAAGAAGCCAATAATAAATAAATTTACCGTATATACTCAAGTATATACGTACCTAGCATCCTTATTAGGAGGGAGCTACCCTTCATGTGACTTTACATGGAAATTTGATTATTATGTTCTGGAGCCTATTTTTTGTGGAGAGCAGCCACTGTGCCCTATCGTAATCTCATTGTTTTACCAACAACTCAAGTCCAGCTCCCCATTTTTTACTTGTATCAAAAACTGTAATAATACTCAAAAATTTAAAAATAAAAAGTGTTGTTGCTATACATACTGTACACTTTACATTTTTGTTATTCTAACTCTTTGCTGTTCTACATTACCTGCCATTTCAGGCTGACAAATGTTATAATTACCAGTTGTCAGTATCTGCTGGATTAATGGGCAAGATGCCATCTTTGTTTTTCGGAAAATTTCACTTCCTGCTCTGCACCACATTCCTCATTTCTGTTTTGATCGCATCCTAAAACTTTTTGCTGTTCGGATGAAAGATTCTAAGATTTCCATAAACCATCTTGTATCAATTGATTTGTTTCCGCTAATCGGTAATTATAGGTTCATTGTTATTAATACTGAATAAAAGCAGACCTGACATTAAATCTCACACTTTCCGTGAATCGACAGGACACCGTAGCATCACCAGATCACATTCTTATTTCAAGTAATATTAATTACCGGTACCGCTTTCTTGGCATCAATAAAGCATATCCTAGATCTCTTCTTTTTTTTTAATAAATAAAATCCCTATTCTCAAAAAATAATCCATCACCTCCACCACGTAATGGTCCGGGAATCCGTTTTTCATTAAAATGTTTCTTAGGCCTCTTACACACGATACTGATGTTTCTATTTTTTTATAATTTTTTTACTTAAATACGCAGTTTACACGCCTGTGTGTACAGGCATATTGGAAGGCGTGCACACCTAGTGCATTACCAAAGATAATTTAATAATAAAATAGTTTTATATGAAAGTGAATACTCACAAAATGAAACTGACAAAAGGCCATAAAAACAATGCATGGACATGCACAGAACATGGGGTACAGCTAACGTGTTTCGGGGGGCGCACCCCCTTCTTCAGAGCTAGGCTGAGTCCATTGTATACAATGGGTTGCATTTTAGATCATAAAAAAATAAAGAATAAAAAAAAGCTGCTCTGAGCTTTTTTAAGCTGCAGTGTGCAAGAGGCCTTACTGTGTTTTTCTGCCTCCATGTGACATCCCCCTTGAGCTCCTGGTCCTCTATCCCCCACCCCGCCCAGCTATTTGCATTAGTTTGGAATGAGCAGTGCATGTTAGTTGCAGTCATTTTCATTGCTCTTGGCACACTACACATCCCATAGACCAGTGATGGCAAACCTTGGCACCCCAGATGTTTTGGGACTACATTTCTCATGATGCTCAACTACACTGCAGAGTGCATGAGCATCATGGGAAATGTGGTTCCAAAACATCTGGGGTGCCAAGGTTCGCCATCACCGGACTAGAGCAACAAGCTGCCACTGATCCAGAAATCACCTTTCTATTCTGGGAACACCATTTAATGCTTGGATTAATCATCACTGTGTTCCTGGCCCCGCCTACTTCTTTCTTGTTAGAGGGTTAAGGAATGTATGATCATGCTAATGGCTTGCTGCCTACTCAGCCTCTCTTTGGCTGTCCTCCAAGCTCCCTCCCCAGTAGACCAGCCATGCATCCAATGCCCATCCCTTCCATGCACACCCTTCCCCCTCTACTTACACAGCCTACTTACACAGACTCTCCTTGGCTGTCCTCCAAGCTCCCTCCCCAGTAGGCCAGCCATGCATCCGGTGCCCATCCCTTCCATGCACACCCTTCCCCCTCTACTTACACAGCCTACTTACACAGACTCTCCTTGGCTGTCCTCCAGTAGTTGACCAGCCATACATCTGGCCTCCCCCCCCATGCACACAGTGCCCCCTCTATTTACTTATTCAACCCTTGGCTGTCCTCCAGGCTCCCTCCAGCAGTAGGCCAACCATACATCTGGCACCCATCCCCCCCCCCCCCCCCTCATGCACACCCTTCCCCCTCTACTTACTCAGCCTCTCCTTGGCTGTCCTCCAGTAGTTGACCAGCCATACATCTGGCACCCCCCCCCCCCCCTTATGCACACAGTGCCCCCTCTATTTACTTATCCACCCCTTGGCTGTCCTCCAGGCTCCCTCCAACAGTAGGCCAACCATACATGTGGCACCCATCCCCCCCCCCCCTCATGCACACTCTTCCCCGTCTACTTACTCAGCCTCTCCTTGGCTGTCCTCCAGTAGTTGACCAGCCATACATCTGGCCTCCCCCCCCCCTTATGCACACAGTGCCCCCTCTATTTACTTATCCACCCCTTGGCTGTCCTCCAGGCTCCCATACATACAGCCAACCATACATCTGGCACCCATCCCCCTCCCCCAATGCACACCCTTCCCCCTCTACTTCAGATGCGTGTAACTGGATGCCTGCCCCCTCCACTCTCAGTCAGGCATGCTGAGCGGTGCATCCTGGCAGCTATGCTTTCATGCTTTAATGGCTTTCATACAACTGGAGAAAAGAAACCAAGGTGAGCTTCTGGCTCAAATCTGTTACATTGTTTCATAAGCAGTTCTCTTTAATCTTAAGAGCCTTTTGTAAATAATCAAAATATAACCTCCCTTGTCATATTTTCTTTTTTGTTTTAAAGCCATAAAGGCGTTCTGCAAAGTGGAAACATCGACGATATGGTATCCTCATACTGCTGTTGTGAAATACCGAGGAGTTTCAGAAATTCTTCCTGTGTGTGGCCACTCCCGTTCCTGTGCATGTCACAGCGCAGTAAGATCAGAACAAAGAAAACTAGGCTCAGCCCTTCGTGACTCAGTGCAGGGATTCAGTACTTTGCTGTCTGCCTGCTGTGCTGTCAGTAATACAAGGTGGAGGGGGCAGGGCACAGACACAGCATTTTCAAGGGTGTCAGGGGAAGGGCCTGGAATGCAGGCTAGCTGCTCTTGCATTGCAATGATTGGAGGTAAAGGTGTGAACTGGTTATATTTATTGATTGTAGGCATTCCTGTGTTTTTTTTCTTTTTTGTTTTTAAATAAAGGAACTAGTGAGCTTTTGGGCACGGAAAGGCGCATGTGCAGTCTTGCAGTTGGATGAGATGAACACACTTGTTATAGGTCACAAGGTCATACAGTGCCTTGAAAAAGTATTCATACCCATTATGCCCCGTACACACGGTCGGAAATTCCGACGGAAAATGTCCGATCGGACCCTGTTGTCGGAAAATCCGGCCGTGTGTGGGCTCCATCGGACTTTTTTTCCGTCGGAAATTCAGACGGAAAAAATTTGAGATCCTGCTCTCAAATTTTCCGACAACAAAATCCGATCGGACATTTTCCGACCGTGTGTAGAGAATTCCGACGGACAAAGTGCCACGCATGCTCAGATCAAATTACGAGACCAAACCTATTGGCTACTAGCCTCTACGTAGTTCCGTCGTACGCAACGAACGTCACCACGTTCAGAATGATCGGATTTTCCGACAACTTTGTCCGACCGTGTGTATGCAACACCAGTGTCAGACAAAATCCGTCGGAAAAAAATCGGATTTTTGGGTCCGAATTTCCGACCGTGTGTACGGGGGCTAAGAATCTTCCACATTTTGTCATGTTACAACCAAAAACATAAATGTATTTTATTGGGATTGTATGTGATAGACCAACACAAAGTGACACATAATTGTGTGGTGGAAGGAAAATGAATAGTTTTCAATTTTTTTTTTACAAATAAATATGTGAAAAGTGTAGGGGGGGATTTGTATTCAGTCCCCTTTACCCTGATACCCCTAACTACAATCTAGTGGAACCAATTGCCTTCAGGAGTCATCTAATTACTAAATAGAGTCCACCTGTGTGTAATTTAATCTCAGTATAAATACAGCTGTTCTGTGAAGCCCTGAGAGGTTTGTTAGAGAACCTTAGTGAACAAACAGCATCTTGAAGGCTATGGAACACACCAGACAGGGATAAAGTTGTGAAGAAGTTTAAAGCAGAGTGGTTATATAAAATAGATGTATATTTTAGAGTACGGCACAACTGCAAACCTACCAAGACATGGCCGTCCACCTAAACTGACCGGCCGGGCAAGGAGAGCATTCATCAGAGAAGCAGCCAAGAGGCCCATGGAAACTCTGGAGGAGCTGCAGAGATCCACAGCTCAGGTGGGAAAATCTGTCCACAGGACAACTATTAGTCGTGTTCTCCACAAATCTGACCTTTATGGAAGAGTGACAAGAAGAAAGACATTGGAGAAAGAAAGTCATAAGAAATCCTGTTTGCAGTTTGTGAGAAGCCATGTGGGGGACACAGCAAACATGTGGAAGAAGGTGTTCTGGTCAGATGAGACCAAAATTACCTTTTTGGCCTAAAAGCAAAACGCTATGTGTGGTTGAAAACTAACACCGCAGATCACCCTGAACACACCATCCACACCGTGAAACATGGTGGTGGCAGCATCATGATGTGGGCATGGGATATAGAGGTATCACATATTGACCATGACATCCATAAAATTCATATAATTCCTAAAAGTATGCGAGTAAAATAGGTATAAAATTGGTGAACTAAGGGCGTGGCCTGGAGCTGCATGGAGTAGGGTGTGCAGAGTGAGAGCTCCGTCCGAGCCTACATCCTATCTACTCATCCTTCGGGGTTATCCCCCCTCAAAAAGACACCTGAGCACCAGGGACCTCCGCCTGCACCCCCGCAACCATGTCCCCGCCGAAACGGGTCTCCGAGGCCGCACACAAGTTGGCGAAATACCGCCACGAGGGCCGCGGGAGCGGAGACGAAGATGGCGCCGACCAGGCCCAGGCGCCGGAACCAGCAGCCGGTGGTACAGCAAAGATCCTGGAAGCAGTCTCCCTCTGCCAAGCGACACTCACCTCTAAGATAGAGGAGGTGAAGGTCGATGTCTCTCTTATCCGGCAGGACACCCAGAAGCTGAGGGACCGGACCGCCGAGACAGAACGGAGGGTGAGTCACGTGGAGGCGGACATTGCTCCCCTGCAGGTCACCACAGAGCAGCTCCAGCACCAGCTCAGCGTCGTCCTGCACAAGCAGGACGACATGGAGAATAGACTCAGGAGGTGTAACCTCCGCTTTGTTGGCCTGCCGGAGCGCGCGGAAGGCTCCGACCCCCCTACATATCTGGAGAATTTGCTGATCAAAACATATGGCAGAGAGGCCTTCTCATCAACGTTCGTTATTGAGCGGGCCCACCGCCTCGCTGCTCGCCCACCACCTGCCGGCGCGCCCCCTAGAACCTTCATCGCAAAGCTCCTAAATTACCGCGATCGAGACACCGTCCTGCGCCTTACCCGTGAGAGGGGTAACATTCCGGTCGGGAATGTGACCGTCGCAGTGTTTCCAGACTTCTCCGCGGAGGTACAGAAAAAACGCGCACAATTTACAGAAGCCAAGCGCCAGCTCCGCGCCAAACACCTCCCCTACGCCATGCTTTTTCCGGCGAGGCTTAGGGTCGTATGCGATGGGAAGGCCCAGTTCTTTGAAGACCCTGCAGCAGTGATCTCGTGGCTGGAGAACCGGGAGCCAGCCGGCCCGGCACACTGATGTCCCGACCAATCACCTCAACCCCCCGCGACCAATGCCTGTACAAGTGAACCAACCCTCCACATGATCCGACTGACATCCTCACCTAGCCTCCCGGAATTCTCCGCCTGACCTGGCCATCACACCGTGAACTTTGTTAAAGCTCCGCTACCATGCTCCGGAGAACAAGCATTGCAATCATCGGTTCCGGGTCAAGCGCACGGAGCAAACACACTGAGGAAAATCCACCAGCAACAGAACTGTGAGTTATCTGTGCCCTCTCCCCCTCCTTCTCCCCCACCATCTTCCTCCCTGTAACAGTACTGTGTGCCCCCCGGAGACCCCATCCTCCCTGGACCGCCTGTCTCCAGCACAGTGTCTTAGTGGCACATGCTGGACCACCTCCCTGCCCAATGACCCCCATTTACCCTATCCCACTCGGACGCTCTACCTGCTTCCACCTGCATGGTAGACACTCTAGCACCTCTGCCCCATTGTGTGCTCTGCAGTTAGACAGTTTGTTCGCCCCCCTTTTCCCGATTGACTCTTGGGGACCCGGGCGAGTTCTCCACCCGGCGGTCCACACCGGTAAACGCAACTCAGTTTCCCTGGCCAGCTGCTACCCCCATGGCTGTGGTGGGTGGCTGTTTCTTCGGTTCGCCACGCTGGTCCAGAGATGGCGAAAAGTTTTTTATTTTCTTGTTAGCGTTAATAAGGCTGCTAACTCAACTCCCTTTGTTTTTCTTTTTTTCCCCCCCCCCCATTTTACAATTATATGTTTATTTTCATTTCAATTGACATGCAATATACTTTTGCTCTGCTCCATGTACTACCTGACGTGCCTTTTACAATGTATGCCTATATGCCTTATGTTGTGCAGTGTATATCTCCTCTTGATAATATGTGCCGTGGGTTTCTCCCTGCAGCTCCGGTTCCAAACAGCGCCCCTCTTACCCTTGCATGGCATCACTTAAACTAGTCACCTGGAACGTGCGGGGCCTTGGCGCTAAACCCAAAAGAATAGCAGTCCTCTCCTACCTCAAGGCCGCACGAGCAGACATCACTGTCCTCGTGGAAACACATATAGTGGGCCAGGCCCAAATGTCACTCAAGAGGCCGTGGGTGGGGTGGTTATACCATGCCCCCCACACGTCCAGCTCCAGGGGGGTCGCCATTTTAATAGCCAAAACAGTCCAATTTCAGCTGCATGACCTGCGGTCGGATCCGCAGGGCAGATTCCTTTTCATCCATGCCACTGTAAGTGGGCTCGAGTTACTCCTATTGGCATTCTATATACCGCCCCCATTTCAGTTCGGTGCCCTTCAGGAGGGCCTGACCTTTATGGCCCAACACCCTACGGTGCCCGCAATGTGGCTTGGGGACTTCAACATGACTATCAATCCCAGCCTAGACAGACTCAGTACATCCGCCCAAGTGCCCTCCCCGCCTCTCACCACTAGATTTGGCAGGCTGCTCGCAGAATTTGCCATGACAGACACCTGGAGATATAAATACCCGGACAAAATAGCCTTCTCTTGTTTCACCCCCTCACACATGGCCATGTCACGTATTGATTTAATACTAGTGTCCCCCGCTCTGCTGCCGGTCGTCGCTGAGGTGGGATTCGGAAGCAGAGTGCTCTCGGACCACTCGCCTTACTGGGCAACTCTGCGACTACCGGCCCCCCCATCTCCCCGCACATGGCGGCTGAACCCGTTCTGGCTCTCTGTCCTACCGGACCTGGAGGCGGTCGACCGCGAGTGGTCACATTTCTTTAACGCCAACCTCGACACTGCGCCAATGGGCGCGGTGTGGGAGACCTTTAAAGCCCACGCCCGGTTAATTCTCTCCACCCGCATTAATAGACATAAAGCCACATCAAAGAACATACTGCAACAATCGGAGGAGAGGCTCGGCTCCCTGGAACAGACGTTCCTCGCCGACCCCTCCGTAAGCAATGCCTCCCTCCTCCGACAGCAATCTAGACTGACTGATCAGCTCCATTTTGAAAAGGCAAAGCAACGCATATTCTTCAGCAAACAACGCATCTTTGAGCATGGGGAACGTGCGGGCAAGCTTCTCGCCTACATGGCTCACCTTGACCTCACACCCCCCGTGGTGGTCCAACTTCGGGCCTCATCGGGGGAGATGATCTCTGACCCTGATCAAGTGGCTGGGGAATTCAAGCAATTCTACTCAGCCCTCTACACCTCCACGGCTCGCCATACCCCGACAGACCTGACCCGGTTCCTCCAGACTGTTGACTTCCCCTCCCTCTCTTCTCTCCAGACGACCCAACTCGAGGCACCTATCACTACCGAATGCATCGCTGAGGCGATGTCCCTTCTCCCAACCTCCAAGTCCCCAGGATCTGATGGTCTCCCCCTAGAATTTTATGCACACTTCCAAGACACCCTTATCCCCAAGCTACAGAAACTCTATGCCCACATCTTCGACTCTGAGGCCCTCCCCCAGTCCATGGGGGAGGCCCTCATTGTCCTCATCCCCAAACCAGGCAAGGACCCCCTCCTCCCCGAGTCATATCGCCCCATCTCCCTCCTACAGCTCGACGTGAAAATCCTGGCTAAAATTCTTGCCCTCCGCCTTAACAAGGTCATTCTTAGTTTAATCCACCCAGACCAAACGGGCTTCATGCCCAACAAAAACACGGCATTCAACCTCCGCAGGCTCCACATGAACTTACAGGCCACACATGACAACACTGGGTCCCGGGTGGTGGTGAGTCTGGATGCCGCAAAGGCATTTGATTCCGTGGAGTGGCACTACCTCTGGGAGTGCCTCCGCAGATTCGGCTTCGGCCCCAAATTCATTAAATGGATACAACTCCTCTACCAGGCTCCCACCGCCCGGATCCAGGTCAACGGCAGAACCTCTGACTCCTTTAAACTCTCCAGGGGCACCCGCCAAGGCTGCCCAATATCGCCACTTCTTTATGCCCTTGCGGTCGAACCCCCGGCTATAGCAATCCGAACACACCCCCACATCAAAGGCCTCCGAACGGGACAGCTTACTGAGGTGATAAGTCTCTATGCCGACGACATGCTCCTCTACTTGGAGGACTCTGGTCCTTCACTGGAGGCCGCGCTCCAACTTATTAAACACTTCGGCGAGTATTCAGGGCTACAAATTAACTGGGCCAAATCCCAAATCCTCCCACTGGACCTTGGGGCACCATCGGCCCCCCAGGCGGAACTCCCGCTTGTCAGGGCAAGCCAGATAAAATACCTTGGTGTGCAATGCACCAGAGCCCCCGAAGAATATATAAAATTAAATGTTGAACCACTGTTCGCCCTTCTCAAGTCCAAGACTCAGACCTGGTCCCAGCTCCCCCTTGGGGTTATGGGGCGCATAAACCTAATAAAGATGATTCTCCTCCCCAAGCTGCTCTATGTGTTTTGGCATGCTCCCCTAAGTATCCCCTTAAGGATCTTCAAATCCATGGAAGCCATCCTCAACACCTTTGTCTGGGGCCCATCTCGCCACAAGCTCTCCTGGAAAACCCTGAAGTGCCCTGTGCACCTGGGGGGTACCGCTCTTCCTGACCTCCTCCTATACTACATAGCGTCTCAACTCTCCCATTTTTATTATTTTGACAAGACTGACAAAGACAGATACCTGACGCTAGTTTGCTCGCCCCGCACGGGCCTGATCTCTCACCCGCTACAAGTCCTCCTCTGCGGCACCCATGGCCCCCCCACCCCCTGCAAAACCATGCTAGCCCACCATTGTAAAATCTGGCAGCTAACAATCAACAAGACCAAAGTCCCGCTCATCCATGCTCACACTCCCCTCTGGAACAATTCCCAGCTGCCTGAGCTCCTCAAGGTGCCAGACCAGGCCCTTTGGATCTCCAAGGGCATAGTGTTCCTTTCACAGGTTCTGAGAGGAGGCAGGGTCAGACAATTCCAGGCCCTCAAAGACGATTTCGACCTCCCTAACCACATGCTCTTCCGCCACCTCCAGCTCCGACATGCTCTTAACTCCCAATTCTCCGGCTCTGTCCCCAGGCTGGAGTCATTGACCGCCGTGGATGTCATCCGGGGTCAGGACCCCAAAAAACTAATTTCCTTTTTCTACAACCAACTACTATCACCAGAGGCCACCCAGTTGGCACACGACCTGAGACCCAGGTGGGAGTCGGATCTGGGCGCGGTGGAGCATGAGGAATGGGAGGATGCACTCGCTGCCTCCAAATTAGTGTCCCCTAAACTATCAGATAGGCTCACTCACCTCTACATCCTTCACAGGTCATACCTCACACCGATACGCCTATCCAAATTTAGGCCTGACCACGACCCCTCCTGCCCCAAATGTGGGGACCCAGGGGGTACATTCTACCATCTAATTTGGACATGCCCGCACGTCCAAGAATACTGGTCACAGATCATTAAATTCCTGCATGACCGAATGGGCTCCCCCCTATCCCTATGCCCTCGCCAATGCTTGCTAGGGATCCTTCCACTCCCTGAGGAAGAAAAATACCTCACAGTTTTCTTGCAGGAGTCCCTTTTTCTAGCCAGAATGCAAATTGCCCGTACTTGGCTCAAATCTAACCCCCCCACTCTCCAGGCTTGGATCGCTGCTATTAACGCCACCCTGCCCTATAAGAAGGTACTTTACCTCCACCGTGGATGCCCAGCTAAATACAACAAAGTCTGGGACAGGTGGCTCGAAGACCCAGCTACCTGCCCAACCTAAGGGTGGCCTGCCGCCCCCTGAGCAAATACGCCCCCCCCAGGCGTCATAATATGATGGGCGCCTATATGTACTGAGTCTGTACGGCCTACCCTGCGCACCCCTCCTGGGGCGGCACCCAGTACCGTGTGATAGGACAGATCCCCAGCAAGGAACCATGAAGCCCACGGCACTGCATTTACCTGTATGTATGCATAACACTTTTACTGTAAATCGGCTCCTATTCACCTAGACATGTCAAATTTTCTTCTTTGCACCCCGTTTATATGGTGCCTGTTGCACCTAAGCTGTGTATACTCATTCTTGTATGTTATATGCTCAATAAACTTGGTTTTGATTAAAAAAATAAAGTGCTGGTGCTGGTGCTTTGTTTGGCAATGTGGTGCTGGTGCTGGGTCACTTCTTATATCCTCCGTGCTAAATGGTGTATAGATGTCCCCTTTCCTTACAGCTGTAAGGTAACAGCATGTAAATATGTGTCTTTCGGGGGGTGGGAGCCTTTGGGGGTCCCCTGGCGTCCTGTCCTGGTGTCTCCGGCTTGGTTGGTCAGTACAGCTTGCTTATAATCAGTGTTTAGCGCTGGCGTTTAAATTCCTGGCATAGTCTGGAGTAGATACACCTCGCCAATAGACCATGGGTGACAGGGAAGGAATAGGAAGGATGCCCCAATAGTGTAGTATTGTATTGGCAATTTTTATTAGGTAACAGGTGATCAAAGACTCACATTTAAATGAATAATACAGTGCTGTGTAGAAACGAGCAGCGAGCTCGATAACGTCACTTCCGGTGTCTCAGTCCCGACGCACGTTCGTCACGATCACGACTTCATATGTTGTCTTTTATAGCGCACCACTACCTCTATATTCTATTTCCCTGGGTTCAGATATTTCCCTCAGTGGTTGCTGCAATAATTTTAGTTTAGGTTATTCATTTGAGTTGGCTCAGGAATACTCCATTCTTACTCCATGTTGTGGGGATGTTTTTCTTCAGCAGGGACAGGGAAGCTGTCAGAGTTGATGGGAAGATGGATGGAGCCAAATACAGGACAATCTTAGAAGAAAACCTGTTAGAGTCTGCAAAAGACCTGAGATTGGGGTGGAGGTTCACCTTCCAGCAGGACAACGACCCGAAACATACAGCCAGAGCTACAATGGAATGGTTTAGATCAAAGCATATTCATGTGTTAGAATGGCCCAGTCACAGTCCAGACCTAAATCCAATTGAGAATCTGTGGCAAGACTTGAAAATTGCTGTTCACAGACGCTCTCCATCCAATGTGGTTCTATTTTGCAAAGAAAAATGGGCAAAAATGTCCCTCTCTAGATGTGCAAAGCTGGTAGAGACATCCCCAAAAAGACTTGCAGCTGTAATTGGAGAGAAAGGGGGTTCTACAAAGTATTAACTGGGGGGGGGGGGCGCTATACAAATGCCCCCCACACTTCTCACATATTTATTTGTTAAAAAAAATTGAAAGCCATTTATCATTTTCCTTCCACTTCACAATTATGTGCCACTTTGTGTTGGTCTATCACATAAAATCCAGATACAATACATTTACATTTTTGGTTGTAACATGACAAAATGTGGAAAATTTCAAGGGGTATGAATACTTTTTCAAGGCACTGTGTATATATATATATATATATATATATATATATCAGAAGATGGGGACACTGTAGTCATAAGGGGATGGACATGGTCAGCAACAATACTCAGGTAGGCCGTTGCATTTAAACGATGCTCAATTGGTACTAATGGGCCCAATGTATGCCAAGAAAATATCCCCCACACCATTACACCACCAGCCTGAACCGGTGATACAAGGCAGGATGGATCCATGGCTTTCATGTTCTGACCCACCATCTGAATGTCGCAGCTGAAATCGAGACTTATCAGACCAGGCAACATTTTTCCAATCTTCTATTGTCCAATTTTGGTGATCTGTGCGAATTGTAGCCTCAGTTTCCTGTTCTTAGCTGACAGGAGTGGCACCCGGTGTGGTCTATTGCTGCTGTAGCCCATCTGCTTCAAGGTTCGATGTGTTGTACGTTCAGAGATGGTATTCTTCATACCTTGGATGTAACGAGAGGTTATTTGAGTTACTGTTGCCTTTCTATCATCTGGAACTAGTCTGCCCATTCTCCTCTGACATCAAAAAGGCATTTTCCTCCACACACTGGATAGTTTCTCTCTTTTGGACCATTCTCTGTAAACCCGAGAAATGATTGTGTGTGAAAATCCCAGAAGATCAGCAGATTTTAGAAATACTCAGACCAGCCAATGATAGGACCACTATTCCTCCCACTGACACCAATGATGGGGCACTATTCCTCCCACTGACACCAATGATGGGGCACTATTCCTCCCACTGACACCAATGATGGGGCACTATTCCTCCCACTGACACCTGAATTGGAGCACTATTCCTCCCCCTAATACCAAAGATGGGGCATTGTTTACTTCTAGGCATGCTCTACTCCACTGGCCTTATAATACATACCGTATATACTCGAGTATAAGCCGAGTTTTTCAGCACATTTTTTTGTGCTGAAAATGCCCCCCTCAGCTTATACTTGAGTCAAGCACTTTTCTGCAGCAGAAAATTTAATTTTCCGACCCTACTTTGGGGCCTCTTGGTGCTAGGAACCCCAAATTTGGTGTGCAAACCCAGTGGAACCAACACTACAAGGTATCCAATGATGGGGTTCCTAGAACTAAGTGGCCCCGAGATACGGGGCCGCAAAGTCGGTTCGGAAAATGTAATTCTCTGCTGCAGAAAAGTGCTTGACATTTTCCGACCCGACTTTGGGGCCCCGTATCTCGGGGCCACTTGGTAATAGGAACCCCATTATGGATATGTTGTAGTGCTAGTTCGCCTGAGTTTGCAAACCAAATTTGGGGTTCCTAGCGCCAAGTGGCCCCAAGATACGGGGGCCCCAAATCGGTCAACTGTGTCCATCTGCAGCAATGTTATTTCAGGACCCTTCGGCTGCACCTAGGGGGCATCGAGGAACCCTTAACTACCAAGTTTGAAGTTTGGGGGACCTATGGCTGCAAATGGGCATTGTTGACCCTCTTTTCCACTTACAGTAGCTGCGCATTTCTCACCCTAGGCTTATTCACGAGTCAATAAGTTTTTCAATTTTTTTGTGGTAAAATTAGGGGCCTCGGCTTATACTCGAGTATATACGGTAAATGTTTTCTAAAACACATAGGGGTTGATTTACTAAAATTGGAGCGCGCAAAATCTGGTAAAGCTCTACATGGTAGCCAATCATCGCTCAACTTCAGCTTGCTCAAAAAAGCTTTGACTATAAAACCTGGAAGCTGATTGGTTTCTATGCAGAGCTGCACCAGATTTTGCACTCCCCAGTTTTAGTAAATCAATCACCGTAATTTGCAAAATGAATAATTTTTTTAGCGTAAGGCTGAAACAGTTTTTATGTCATTTATTTAGCCTGAGTGAAATGTATAATCGCCCCCCTTATGTCTGCTGAGGGGAAGCAGCTACTATGCCTGGCTGCAATCTGTGAAGAACAAGCGGGTACTGCGCTAAGAGAGCCTGTACGAGCCAGGAAAGGGTTAAACACTTCCATGGTTGTGTTGCCCCTGTTCGTGTAGCGCGGCGTCAGGCCGAAGCCTGCACACAGCGATCCTGTCTCTTCACAACATGGCGCGTGTCTCGCTCTGTGCATTCATACACCCTGCGCTGCCGGGGAGCATACGAGTTCACACAGCCTTCTACATGCTGCTGCGGCTGAGGGCCCTGGAGGGGGAATTGTGCCCCGCGCTCGATGGGGGGGCGGGGAGGGAGGCAGAACAGAACACGAGTCAAGATGGTTCAGAAGGGATACCACCTGAGGGCGAGAAAGCTTGAGGGGGTAGGGGGGGGGTGCAGAGCTAGAGAAAAATCCAGGATGTCAAAAATCTCTACCAAACCGGCACATTTATACTGAATGCCATGCTAAGGAGTAGGCGCAAACCTGTGCTGTTTTGCGAGCGTTTGTCTACAAGCCATGCCAGGATCTATGTGGGATACATTCATTTTCCATCCAATACAGGCCTGTTTTAACATATTCAGGATTCTGAACTCTCTTTGTTGGGAATATTCCATTCTGAGATCATGGATCAATGGCCTGCTTTGGGGATTTGGGCCAGTCACAGATGTTAAACGTTGGTTGGAAGACACGACCGCCAGACAATTGTTCTGTACAGCAATTGCGTTTAAAGTGGTATTAAACCCAAAACCAAAAATGTATTATATTGCAGCTGCTTACCAATCATTAGTTATCTGCATTAGTTTTCCCTTTTTTTTTTAAGGCTTTTTTCCCCCTCTGGTTTCACCTGGTTATCTGGCCAGTAACAGACCTCCTGTATTAGTGAGACAAAACTCTGAAGGAATGAGCATAGGAGGCACAGCGGCATTGTCAGTTGGGGGGGGGGGGGGAGTGTTAACCAGCTCCTGACCAAAGCCAAAAGAAGGCTACAGCGTGGTAATAAGTCAATACGTTTTCCCAGTTTTTTGTGGTAAAATTAGGGGCCTCAGCTTATATTCGGGTCGGCTTATACTCGAGTATATACAGTATATGTCATCCTTTCCTAAATGAGAAATTTTGAAGACAGGGACCTGTTAGTGGGGAAAAATGGAGCTTCCATGTACCAATATGGGGCAAACACTTGGAGGAAAGCTACAGACCGAGGTCCAATCACTGACCTGCACCCCTTTAGCAACTCATATGTTTTATATATATATATTTTAAATATATATATATATATATATATATATATATATATATATATATATATATATATATATATATATAAAATATATATCTTTTTAAAATATATATAATAAATAAATAAATATATAACATGGCAGTTGTTTATAATAAACAGAGCAAATTGTCAGTTAAAGGGTCTGGTATGGATTTTGAGGGGGACCCTACGCCATTTTTTTTTTGGCTGGGGTCTGGTTATTGAATTTGGGGGGACCCCCACCCTTTTTTTGGGGGTTTTTATCAATGAATGACAGTTCTCTGTGTTACGGGAGCCATCAATTCATTAGCCGCGAGTGCTTTTAAATAGCTTTTTTCCTGCAAAAATTACACTTTTTGCAGGGACAGTTCTAAGCACAGGAAACCTGCCCCCCTTCACAGGCAACCTATAGACACCCCCCAGATGTGATACTGCAATTCTGTACTAACAGCACACACCAATCCCCAGAAATACAGCACATATTCTCAGCAGTCAGCAGCACACTGACACGCTGACACTGAAACACAATATGCGAGGCCGCCGCCGCGGCGGCCTCTTATACCATGGGGCGTGTACTAAAGCCCCTGAGCTATAATTGGCTACAGGCATCCTGCCTGTAGCCAATTATGGCTCTCCTCACTGCCGGCGCTGTGATTGGCCAAGCATGCGGGGTCACAGTGCATGCTTGGCCAATCATCAGCCAGCATTGCACTGCGACTGGCGCAATGCATTGCGGGCCGCTCGCATCACACGAATGTGACGCGAGCGGCCCAAATAGTTCTGGGCTTGCCGAACGGGCGAACGCCGATGTTCAATTCGAACATGGGTTTGAATCGAACACCGGGCCCATCCCTAGCCAACAGTATAGGATTCATAAAAAATCAAAAGGCAACATTGAATCAATAACTAATATACAAGAACCTCAGACAAATGTGAGCTTCTTAATAATAAAACATTGTAACAGCCATTTAAGTTCATTAATTGATTAACCGCTTTAAGACCGGCCACCGTCGTTTGACGGCGCCACAATGGCTCTCCTGCGAGAATCACTGTAGCTGTATGGCGGCTCGCGCAGGCTCAGTTGCGGGCGGCTCACGCTGCGGGAGTGTGCCCGATGGGTCGGGAGGACTCGATGTCCTCCGGCGGCCCACGATTGCCTTGTACACAGGCAGAACGGGGAAATGCCTATGTAAACAAGGCATTTCCTCGTTCTGACAGGTGACTTGACAGGGATCTCCTGTTCCCAGTGGTCGGGAACCGTGATCTCTGTCATGTCCCACTAAGCCTATCCCCCCACAGTTAGAAACACTCATAGGGAACACAGTTAACCCCTTGATCACCCCCTAGTGTTAACCCCCTTCACTGGCAACACAGTAACCAGTTGGCTATTTTTAGCTCTGATCGCTGTATAAATGCCAATGGTCCCAAAAAAGTGTCAAAAGTGTCCGATCTGTCCGCCACAATGTTGCAGTCCCGATAAAAATCGCAGATCGCCGCCATTACAAGTAAAAGAAAAATAACAATAAAAATGCCATAAATCTATTCCCTATTTTGTATACGCTATAATTTTTGCACCAACCAATCAATATACGCTTATTGCAATTTTTTTTTTTACCAAAAATATGTACAAGAATACATAGTGGCCTAAACTGATGAAGACATTTTTTATTTAAATAAATTTGGGGTATTTATTATAGCAAAAAGTAAAAAAAAATATTGTTTTTCTTTTTTGAAATGGTCGATATTTTTTTGTTTATAGCGCAACAAATAAAAACCGCAGATGTGATCAAATACCACCAACAGAAAAGCTCTATTTGTGGGGGGGGGAAAAGGTTGTCAATTTTGTTTGGGTGCAACGTCGCACGACCGCGCAATTGTCAGTTAAAGCGACGCAGCGCCGAATCGCAAAAATAATGCTCCGGTCATTAAGGGGGTAAAACCTTCCGGGGGCTTAAATGGTTAATAACAGTAATAATCATACTACATCCTAATTAATTATGGACCTAATAAGAATTAATATAGGAATAAAATGTATCTAAAAAGTAATTTGTCATCATTATGTACTGTATATACACCTATATAAGAAACCAGTAGTAGTGCAGATGGGAGTATATCAATGATTTTGTTTATTTGGGGCCTACTCAGTGCTGGCTTCACAGCTGTGACAGTGATGTTGGCCGTCCTCCCGCTCCTTCTGCCGTGACTTGCTGGTCGTTTGGTTTGCGTTGTGTCGGTCCGGTTGCCATGGAAATACATATGGCCTTCTCACTGCTAAATTCAGGCCTTGCATTCAGTACAGACCTGTAGTTGGAAAAAAAATAATAATATTCTCCAGAGAAGTACCAGCATGCCTTTCTTCTGCTGGAACCCGCACATGGTTGGGTTTACAGGCCCCAGACAAGCATGACTTCTTCAGTGTAGCTGAATGGAAAAAAAAAAGGATCTATGTTAACCACTTCAGCACCGAGCGATTTTACCCCCTTCCTTACCAGAGCACTTTTTGTGATTCGGCACTGTGTCGCTTTAACTAACATTTGCGCGGTCGTGCGACGTTGCACCCAAACAAAATTGACGTCCTTTTTTCCCCACAAATAGAGCTTTCTTTTGGTGGTATTTGATCACCTCTGCGGTTTTTATTTTTTGCGCTATAAACAAAAGAGAGCGACAATTTTTGAAAAAAAAACAATATTTTTTACTTCTTGCTATAATAAATATCCCATTTTTTTTTTTAAAAAACGATTTTTTTTACTCAGTTTAGGCCGATACGTATTCTTCTACATATTTTTGGTAAAAAAAATCGCAATAAGCGTATATTGATCGGTTTGCGCAAAAGTTATAGCGTCTACAAAATAGGGGATAGATTTATAAAATTTTTTTTTTTTTTTTTTTTTACGAGTAATGGCGGCAATCTGCGATTTTTTTTTTCGTGACTGCGACATTGCGGCGGAGACTTCGGATACTTTTGACACATTTTTGGGACCATTCACATTTACACAGCGATCGTTGCTATAAAATTGCAGTGATTACTGTGTAAATGTGACTGGCAGACAAGGGGTTAACACTAGGGGGCGCTGCAGGGGTTAATGTGTTCCCTAAGGTAGTGATTCTAACTGTGGGGGGAGGGGACTCACAAGGGGAGGAGACCGATCGGTGTTCCTCTGTACTGGGATCACATGATCGGTCTCCTCTCCACTGACAGGCTGTGGAGCTGTGTGTTTACACACACAGCTCCACGCTCCCGCTGTTTTCACGGGCAATCGCGGGTGCCCGGCAGACATCGCGGCCGCCGGGCACGCGCACCGGGTCCCGAGCGACGCCGCGGGCGCGCGCCCCCCTAGGCGGCCGGGATTGGGAGGACGTCATATGACGCCCACCCAGGATGGGAGATCCACCTTGTGGGCGTCATATGACTATGGGCGGGATGCAAAGTGGTTAAAGCTCCGAACAAAACCAGACATACACGTGTTTTGCTAAATGTGCAATTTATCAGTAATAACTATGTGTAAGCCAGTTCACTGGACAGCCACAGACTGCGAGGATTCGATGAATCATTGCAGTGCGGTGGTGGTGCAATATTTTCCTCTGAAATGCGGGTTGGAGATACACTATATTGACTAAAGTATTGGGACTCCATTACTTTACACACATGAACTGTAATGGCATCCCAGTCTTATGATATTCCAATGGAAAAAGTCCGATCGGATTATGTTCCAATGGAAAATCCGATTGTGTGTGGGCTCTAGCGGGCTTTTTCCGACGGAAAAAAATTTGAGAGCAGGATTAAAAATTTTACGACAACAAAATCCAGTCGGACTTTTTCCGATCGTGTGTATAGAATTCCGACGCACAGTGCCACGCATGCTCAGAAGAAATTTGGAGACGAAAGCTATTGGCTACTGGCCTCTACGTAGTCCCGTCGTACGTTTTGTATGTCACCTCGTTCCGAACGATCGGATTTTCCAAAACAACTTTGTCCGACCGTGTGTATGCAACACAAGTTTTGGACAAAATCCGTTGGAAAAAATCTGACGGATTTTGTGGTCGGAATGTCCGAACGTATATATGGGGCATTAGTCCGTAGGGTTCAATATTGAGTTGGCCCACCCTTTACAGCTATAACAGCTTCAACTCTTCTGGGAAGGCTGTCCACAAGGTTTAGGAGGGTGTCTATGGGAATGTTTGACCATTCTTCCAGAAGAGCATTTGTGAGGTCAGGCACTGATGTTGGACAAAAAGGCCTGGCTCGCAGGCTCCGCTCTAATGCATCCCAAAGGTGTTCTAACGGGTTGAGGTCAGGACAGTCAAGTTCCTCCACCCCAAACTCGCTCATTCATGTCTTTATGGAACTTGCTTTGTGCCCTGGTGCGCAGTCATGTTGGAACAGGAATACCTGTTTACCTTACAGCAGTGAGGTCAGGAGCCACTGCACCTATTAGATGCGAGTACACTGAAGACTAGAACCACCCAGTCACCTTGTCACCATTGTTTGGTGCAACTCAGCACTTTAATCACCAGCACCCTTTCTTGAAGACTTTTTAAAATGTATCTATTTTTTTATTTTTATTTATTCTTTATATCAATTTTGATATTTTCCTTGTTTTTGCACTTGAATTTATGCTCTATCGTGTTGAATTTATAGAATTTTTAGTATGATCATATAGCAGATCTTATGCGATTATAGCGCCTTCATGCCACTTGGAATTGTTTAATTATTTGATGTTTATTATTATGTGGATTATTGTGCGCACTTAGCACTTTATTGTTCACTTCGGGACTTTGAATATTTGGAGCGCAACACCATATATTGATTTTTTTTCGCATACAGGGGGTCCCCGACTTACAAACATCCGACTTACAAACGACTCCTACTTACAAACGGAGGGAGACAACAGGAAGTGAGAGGAAATCTACCCCTAGAAAGGGAAATTCACTCCTGTAAGAGTTAATATGGGAAAAAGGTGTCTCCACTGATGCTTTATTACCAGTTCCTGCTTCCCTAACAACCCAAAATTTTCAAAATCCAATTGTCATTGGGACAGAAGGTGAGGTGAAATCTTCTGAACAGGGGCACAGACAGCAAAACAAATGTTACAGGGGTGATAACCCTTCTCTGTTATCTAAAAAACTTAAAAATAGATTTTTTGGCTGGAGCTACACTTAAAAAATGTACCTGTTCCGACTTACAAACAGATTCAACTTAAGAACAACCCTACAGTCCCTATCTTGTTTGTAACCCGGGGACCCCCTGTACTTCTTGGGTGGGGTTTGACCCCTGTCGTGTTTTTGCTGCAACCAAATTTTACCTTTTTTAAATCTTTTTTACATTTAAAACCTAAGTAGCGTGGGAATATCTATTGTTTTATATCTGAAACTGATATTTAAAGTGGTTGTAAACCCTTACAAACCACTTTGACCTACAGGTAAGCCTAGATTAAGGCTTACCTGTAGGTCCAAGAAATATCTCCTAAACCTACATGGTTTAGGAGATATTTGCCAAAGGACAGCGGCGCACAGGCGCACTGAGCGCGCCGCTGTTAGCAGCGATATGACGCGAGTGGTGGCTCCCGTGCATAGTAGTCCATGCATAGTAGTCCATTATGCTTTACCTTTGCAGGGAATCAAAGAGGAAGTAAACCCAACTGCTGAGAACTCTTTGCAGTGCGGTCTTTGAGAGGAAAACCAGAGTAGAGTAGTCTAAAACATATCTTTAAAAAAAAAAAGAAATACGTTTAGCTAGAGCCGCACGATTAATCGTTAAGAATCGAAATCGCAGTCTTTTTCTCTTTCCGATCTTCAAAACAGTATGTCACGATTCTTTCTAACAAGTGAAGAGAGTTCTCACAGCTGGGGGAAAAAATTTAAATCACAACATGCGAATAAGCAGAAACAAAGTATCTTTTCGTTCTTTTTATCAAAGGAAAGAACTCCGGCGTGTAAATGAAGGAAGTTTAACCATTTAAAGACCAAACCTTTTCTGACATTTTGTTGATTACAAGTAAAAATCATTAAATTAAAATGACTTGAAGCACCCAAACATGATATATATATATATTTTTATTGCAATATTTTATGTCACACCGTGTTTGCGCAGCGGTCTTTCAAACGCAATTTTTATTTTTTTAACCACTTGCTTACTGGGCACTTAAACCCCCCTCCCGTCCAGACCAATTTTCAGTGCTGTCGCACTTTGAATTGCGTGGTCATGCTACACTGTACCCAAATTACTTTTTTATATATTTTTTTCCCACAAACAGCTTTCTTTTGGTGGTATTTGATCACCTCTACGGTTTTTATTTTTTGTTAAAAAAATTGAAAAAGACTGAATTAAAAAAAAAATATATATATATTTTTTTATATTTTGTTATAAAATTTTTTAAACAGGCAATTTTTCTCCTTCATTGATGTAGGCTGATGAGGCGGCAGCTATGGGCACCGATAGGTGGCTGCGATGGGCACTGATGGGTGGCAGTGATGGGCACTGATTGCTTACACTGATAGGCAGCACTGCTAGGTGGCACTAATTGGCACCACTGGTGGGCATTGATAGGTGGCACTTGTGGGCATTGATAGGTGGCACTATGGGCACAATGACAGGTGGCACTGGGAGGGGGTACTAAATGGCACAGAGGAGGCAGATGTGCCTCCTTACTATTCGGGACCGATGTCCCTTTAACATAAGCCGGTGATCGGCTCTTTTTTTCTCCTCACGCTGTCAGCGTGAGGAGAAAAAAAAACGATCACCGAGCTTTTGTTTACATCATGTGTTCAGCTGTCATTGGCTGACAGCTGATCACATGGAAAGGGGCGGGGACCGGCCCCTTACTAGGATCGGTGATCAGCCGAGTCTCCATGGCTCGGTGATCACAGCGCACTCCCAGGGGAGGACGTCCTATGACGGCCTCCCGGAAATTGAGGTCCGCGCTGTAGCCGTCATTTGGCTATGGCCCGGACCTCAAGTGGTTAAATAGACTTTAATGAATTTAAAAGAAAAAACGAAACAGTAAACTTAGTCCAATTTTTTTTTGTATAATGTGAAAGATGTTACACCGTGAGAATCGTGAGCTTTATTCTAAGCAAAAAAATTGTGATTCTCATTTTAGCCATAATCGCGCAGCTCTACTTTAGCTTATGTCCTTCATTGGGTTAAAAAAAAATCTTGACTATAATATTATGTCTCCTCTAGTGCGTGCCTAAATTACAGGGTGATGGGGGTGTTTTTTTGCCCCTCATCGCCCTTGATTCAGTGATAGAAGCATTGCAGCAGAGGATAACAGGGGGACACCCTAGGAGAAACAAGAGACTCCATAATACGAGGGCATGAAGGCAAATCTTTGTTTATAAAGGTTTCCCAGCAGCCTCCAGGAAGATATTGATTACTGATAATCGTCAAGTGTGAGGAGGGAGCAACAATGCCGCACACAGGCTGTTAAAGAACCTCAAGTCCTAGTATGGTTTAGTAGCCGATGGCATCATTTAGTACCAGTGCCAGGTTTTTATGCACACTCTACAGAAGTTTATTAAAGAATGAATGTAATCTAATGCCGCGTACACACGGTCGGAATTCTCATCGGAAAAAGCTCTGATGGTTTTCCCCGTCGGAATTCCGACAGAATTTCACTCAAACTGTCTTGCCTACACACGGTCACACCAAATTCCGACGGTCAATAAC
>CM053037.1:14203478-14288193 GCA_028564925.1 Lithobates sylvaticus | reverse complement strand
CTTTACGCATAGTATAAAACATTCAAGTGATAGCATAATTAAACATAAAATGCTAATAAAACCACAGTGATCCTAGTGTGAATAAACAACGTTAAATAAGGAGTAATCAATCAATAAATGGTGGGATGAATAAAAATAGATAACTGTTAAACTGATGTGGTCAAGTTGTAATAGTCCATGCCACAGATAAAGATGTTTATATAATGGGTAGGGCTCAGGTGCCTCTCTTCTAGTCTCTAGTGGTGTTGACGGGGGATGAGTGATCTGATAAAACAACAATCCTAGGCTAAGCTCCCAGAACTCTCACCTCCGGATTTCTTTAACACTGCCAATCGAGTAAGTACTCCTCTCCACTGCTGGTCAGCCTCTATTGTACTCCTCCACGTAGTGGGCTGCGGGCCTCGAGTATCCCCACCTATTGATCCGGTCCGCTACAACGGCTGCGATCTACCTCCATATGATATTTCCATGCAGTTCTGCAGAGAGGTCACTATAAGTTTTAATGGCATTTAGGCCTGATGACATCATGGCCTCCGGGCCCCGCCCCTACGCATTTCATCAAAGTCTGACTCGAGTCCTGACATTGAGCTTCACAGGAGCGCTAAAATTAACTTTCTCAATGTCAAAGGCTACTGTGCCTCCTCATTTTTCATCCTCCATTCTATTGGCATGTAACTGTGAGGCAATCTTGCAGTCCAGTTAAGAGGTATGGATGTGGGAGAGGGCAGGCCAGCTTTTGACATCACAGTGAACAGTTGATGTTGTGTATGGGTGTACCCTGGGAAGAGACCGGTTGGCATAGAGTGCAGGGAACTGTTCAATTATGCATACAGGTGCACTCTGGGATTGCAGACATTTACTGGGGGTGCCCGCATGTTGGTCCTGGAACCAGTGATGAAACGTCTGAATGCTGACAGGTGTACTTTAAAGGTTGATGAATAAAGCTTTTAAGGCAACAATATTAAACAGAGTAACCTGTATTTAAACCAGAATACATGCTGGCAAATTAATTCCGCTATTATCGTAATTGCTGACTCGGCTTTTATTTAATCTCTCAGAATTTACTCATTACCTTGCCAACACGGAGAGATTTATCATGGGGGCTGGAAGAGGCTTGTTTCAGACAATGCTGCGCTACTGAATCCGTAGGATTTAAAACAACAGAGCGATATATCAGGCAGAACTCCCAGTGGGGATATTATTGTAAATCCTAAATATGAGCTGTGGGCTGGATTTCATTACCTGCTGTGTGTGAATTTATAGATTATCTTGTTTGCTTGTGACTGTGGGACTTGTTGCTATGGGCCTTGTTCCCACCCACCTTGGAGACCTGTTCCCTTTACTACAAAGGAGGTCTTCTCATTTCCCATCCATTAGGGGCGCCCGGGTGCTGCGCCCTCTCTCCACGCCACCCCTTATATGACTGATGGATAGATTCATGCATAGCGGCCGCCGCTGCCACCCCCTATTCAGGCGTCCGGCCGCTTTCAGGACACTGGGCGCCTAAATTACAGGTTTTTTTTGGAGACATAAAATAAATAGCAGCTAGAATCAAAATCAGTTTAGTGTATCAGATCAGGCAGCAATTGCGATTGGTTGCCAGAGGTTACAGCACATCATCACTGCTTACTGACTGGTTGCTAGAGATTACAGCACACATTACAGCTCACTGATTAGTTGCTAGAGGTTACAGCAAATGATTTCTCCTTTTTAACTGGTTGCTGGAGATTACTGTACAGTAATACTGCTCACTAGCTCGGGCCAGGGATAGCCCCTGCCCTTGTGGTCGGGCCACTCGTGGTGAGGCGTGTTTGGGAGGTGGTTTATTAGGGTGGGGACATCACGATTGCAGCTATACTGTTGATGCTCAAATAAAGATATGTAAGAGTAATACTGCTCACTGATTGGTTGCTAGAGGTTACAGCACATCATTACAGCTCACTGATTAGTCGCTAGAGGTTACAGCAAATGATTTCTGCTTGTTAATTGGTTGCTGGAGATTACCGTACAGTAATACTGCTCACTAGCTCGGGCCAGGGATAGCCCCTGTCCTTGTGGTCGGGCCACTCGTGGTGAGGCGTGTTTGGGAGGTGGTTTATTTGGGTGGGGACATCACGATTGCAGCTATACTGTTGATGCTCAAATAAAGATATGTAAGAGTAATACTGCTCACTGATTGGTTGCTAGAGGTTACAGCACATCATCTCCTCTCTGCAGGGGAGCATGATATACATATGAATTCCACCTTTATTTACATATCAATGCCGTCGGCCACAGCTATTTACTTAGTAATGCTGCAGCTATTTACATATGAATGACAGTTATTTACATGTAAACACAGGGTCTGCAGGTGAGTCATCTGTACACAACAATAGGGCAGAGCTGGGCAGCATTAGTAGCAGCACTTCACACTGAGATATTGGGACACAGCACAGGACTAAAACTTCAAGGGACAAGGTAATTTAAACTGGGATAGTTGGCAAGTATGAGAAAGCTGCTTTGGGCCCCCACAAAAAATTTATGCCCCTTTTGCCCTGCCTTAAAGATGGCCCTGGGAAGAGCATTCAGCACCACAAGGCACACTTTGTAATGACTGTAAGTACTGTCCCTTGTGCTGAGTTAATAAAAATAAAATTAATTATACTTAGTGTAACATACCTGGTCGGAGGCCGGACTGCTGAGAGGGCTCCCTTTGCGGCTGGGTGCAGAGCACCCCTGAATGTGCTAACAGGAGATGCTATTCGGGTTGCCAGCTGCGTTAGGCTGAAGTGCGGAGGAAATGTTCAACAGATGATGACAAGACAAGCAGGATATACTGCAGGGCAGAGTCCCTCAGTGCCAGGTGATACTTGGCAGTGGGGAGAGCCAAGAGCAAAGTCAGGAGCCAGGCCAGTAGTCATACACGGGAGTTCAGCCAGGAGCAGAAGCAAGTAGCAGAATCAGGAACAAGCCAGGGTCATACACAGGAGATCAGGCAGCAGCATAGTCAGGATTGCAGACCAACGTCATACACAGTCAATCGGGCAAAGAGTCAGTAGAACAAGCCAAGGGTCAAAGCCAGGGATGGAAATGAGGCAAGCCAACTTTAAATAGGCCACTGGGTGCCGGGATCTGTCATGCATTGCATGCGCCATGGTGCATAAACGTGCGCAATTGCACATTAATGTTTGCAGCCATTCGTGGCCACACACGCATGCACCAATGCACTGGCTCACGCCTGAGTGCCCGCAAACATCATCTCCGTCCCTGTTGAGTGTTGACAGATGTGCCAGTTCTTCTGTGAACCATCCTCTGACACTTATGCCGCGTACACACGATCGGAAAGTCAGCCAGCAAAAGACAGATGTGAGCTTTTGGTCGAAAAATGCGGACTTTTGCTGGCCGAATTCCCGCCAGCAAAAGATTGATTTTTCAATTGATTGATCAATTTTTCGGTCGGAAAAAGTTTTGATCGGAAATTTCCGATCCTCTGTACCAAATTCAACGCGCAAAATTCCTACGCACGCTCGGAAACAATTCAACGAATGCTCAGAAGCAGTGAACTTCATTTTCTCGGCTCGTCGTAGTGTTTTTACGTCACTGCGTTCTTGACGGTCGAAAGTTCAGCGAACTTTTGTGTGACCGTGTGTATGCAAGCCAAGCTTGAGCGGAATTCCGTCGGAAAAAAAACATCCAAGGCTTTTCCGACGAGAATTAGGCTTTAAAAGTGGTCTATATATATATATTTTATTTTTTTATTTTTTTTAATTAACAAACATGTTATACTTACCTTCACTGTGCTGCTCGTTTTGCACAGAGTGGCCCCAAACCTGGTCTTCAGGGGTCCCTCGGCGGCTGTCTCGGCTCCCCCCCTGCAAGTACTGCTCACCTTAAAGAGGAAGTAAAGCCTCCTCCAAAAAAAAACAAAAAACGGAACCTGCAAGGCAAAGGCATAATGAGCTAGTATGCATAGCATACTAGCTCATTATGAATGACTTACCTGAGAACGAAGCCCCGAAGTGACCCTCATCCACGATCTTCTGCACCGCCATCAAGCCCGGAATGACTTCCGGGTCTCGCCGCTCCAGCGCTGTCATTCGCTGGAGCGCCGATGACGTCACTCCCGCGCATGCGCACGAAAGCGGCATTTTGCCGTGATCTCGGCATGCGCAGTGCGCATGCGCTGTAGACAGCGATGCCTGTTTTTTTCTAAATATCTCCTAAACCATGTAGGTTTAGGAGATATTTATTGGACCTACAGGTAAGCCTTAATCTAGGCTTACCTGTAGGCCAAAGTGGTTTGTAAGTGTTTACAACCACCTTAATGTGAGCTCCCTCGCATGGTGTGGAGTACTTGCGGGCGCGCTCCCGTGATACAGCCGGCGGCTATAGCGGCTCGCTGTATCACTTGGCCCCGCCCCCCCGGCACGCCGCATCATTGGATGTGATTGACAGCAGCGCTGCTTTCAATCCATCCACTCTAGCCAATCAACGGCCAGGGTGAGCGGCGAAGAGGCTGTCGGGGGCGAGCGCGGGACTTTCGAGGGGTCGGGTAAGTAAATCGGGGGGGGGGGGGGGGGGGGGGGGGGGGGGGGCGATATTGTCAGATGTTTTTTCAACTTAATGCATAGAATGCATTAAGGTGAAAAAACTTTTACCTGTACAACCCCTTTAACTTTTGACTTCCAACTTTGTAATCAAGAAGTTGACTTGCTGAAGATTATCAAACTCTTGTCCTTTCTTTTTACGTTATAATGAAGTTACTTTGATCTCCGGCGCCAATTTTTTTCCTTCTAACTGTCTATCCACAAAATCAAACCTAATTGAACCAATGAATAATTGAATATATCTCGCAGGACAAAGAACACCAAATTAGATTCTTATCACCAACTCATTTTATTATTGCGAGGTAGACAGAAGGCGGATGTGGCCTCCTGACTAACAGAAAATTGTTCAGTAAATAATTGGATCGTACGAACACAAATTTAAACTTTCAGGGGAAACTGTTGTGTATTCCGGAATGGCTTCCTATTGCTGTCTCTGTCATTTTCAAATCATTCATGATTTGGTTGACGGTTTCGTTATGCTTGTTGTGCCGAATTTGCAAATGAATATCTGCTGCCATGACCCCAGTATTCAACGTCAAACAGCTGCCGTATATTGACGGCGGCAGGGCTCAAGTCCTGCGGGAACGCATGGGAACGGAGTTCCTGTACTTTTTCCACAACAGGAACTCAGTTCCCGTTAGCAGTCGTGTCCTGCAAGACTTTGAAGTATGCGAGCTGTGTGGCAGGTGCTACACCAGCAGCTGCCGACACAGCTCGCAATAGTAAGTGCCGCACACCTGACCATTCAGACATTGCCAGTAGGGGGCCACATTACAGCTTCCACTTCGATCTACCTGTCAATCACAGCTAGCTGACAGGTAGATCAGGTCCCTGCTGCTAAGAGATTGTATTTAGTCAGACCTCTCGTGATGCGCTCCTCCCCGCCGGCCCCTCATGATTTTCTGTCTCCTTATCTCCCCCCCCCCAGTCTCCTGCATACTTGCTCTGTGTGTCCCGCTGATTCCCCCCCCCCCCCCCCCCCCTCCTCTATCTTCAGTGCCATATGATGAGAAAACCCAGAGGAGGAGCACAGCTATTCTGCTCACAGGACATGCAGGGAGAGAGGTGAGCTGAGGGAGGAACATCAGTTTGGGGTGGTAAGCTGAGCACAATACCTGGCAAAGTTTAATGCCAGGAGGGAAGTTTATGTGGAAATATGTGAAGGGTTGGAATAGCAGCGAGTGAGTGTTGGAGCCCCTGCAGAGTTTGTAGCCTCCCCAAGCTAACATACATCTCCTAAGCAGGAACACATCACTATCTCCCCAAGCATTCTGTCCAGATAATGTGCAGTTCATTTATGACCTTTCCGTTTAACCCTGTGTTATCCAAACTCTGTTCAATGAAAAGTGTAAACTCACCACATAAACACTCTCTATACAAAATAACATTCCCCAATAAAGATCAGAACACGATGTTCACATTTGCATGGAAGCACAATTGTATGAATGCTGATTATTCAGAGAATTACCGTATTTATGTTTATTGAGGATTGTTTTTTTTTATGTACTAACAGTTAAGCTTCATACACACAATACGGAAATTGGATGAAAAATACCATGTTTGAAGCGTTCGTGCATATGAGCGTATCATTTTTATTTTTTTTTGGTGGGCGAGTGGATCTTGGGTGGGAGTTCCCACACTTTTTTCCCCTGGACGGCGGTAAGGTGCAGTACCAGAAGAACGGAAGAGCCCTGGTGCCATCCTAAAATGTGAGTTTCAAAGTCAGCTCTTTCATACTCTAGGACAACTCTTTTTCAATATTTTCTAAAGTTTAGGCTGTCTACAGCAGTGTTTCTCAACCAGGGTGCTGCGGCACCCTGAGTGCCGTTTAGATTCCCCTGGGGTGTTGTGACCCCCCCCCCCCCCCGGATCATCGTCGTGGCTTTTAATGGTGCAAGTGAGATGGCCACCAGCACCATAACAGCCAATGATGCTCTAGGGCAGGATGCAGGGCATCATGTAGTAATTGCACATAACTCTGTGGGCAGTCACAGGACCCGACGTAAAAGTTTTCATGGCCTCATTCTTATCAACCGTGCGTTTTATTAGAATCAGTTTGGAGAGCTCTGTAGACTTAATAGACTGAGAATGATGGCATTGCATGACTTATAAGTACAGAGGATGATAGTTAACTGAGCTGAGAAGAGACAGATGTTCATCTAGAACGACCAATCATAAACTGCAGCAGTCTAGGTAGTTCCTCCAGACTCCACCGATGTCCCTTTTTTCATTTGTACCTTTTGTATCTTTTATATGGACCATGGATATACCAATAAAAAGTAACTAAATTTCCTCTAAGTTGTCTTTTTAACCAAAATTCTCAGCCCCTGTAGTGATCCAGCAAAGTGCCAAATTCTGTTTATGTAGCCTGAAGGGGTGACTTACAGTCTGTTGTGTTCTAAAGCTGAACTCCGGCCTGCCCTTCAGCATTTCACAGGTGTACAGGCTTCTTTCTCCTACTGAAATTCTTTTTCCTGATTCTACTGCACATTGTGAGCTTCTCACGGTATACATTAGAAGCTACGGCAAGAAAAGGTGTGTGCAGCCTATTGCATTAGGGTGCGCACCCCAAAGCTCAAACACACACGACTTTCTCTGCAGCCTCAGCTCCACTGGACAGTGAATGAATGGGAAGTGCTCTGAGCTTCCATTCACAGATGGAAGCATAGTAAACCCAGTTTACTATGCTTCAGTTATGAGTAGAGGCTGTGACAGAGTTAATGAAAAGGAATTGGTGATGTGTATGGATGCCTGATCTGTCTGATCCAATGGAAACAACAGAAAAAAGAGAACCTAGTGCTCAAGGCACAGTATAACCCCGCTGGATTTTATAGACAGGCCAGGTAAAGTAGTAAAAAATATATAAACTTTATTTGTGGACATATAATAAAATTGCATAAGTAAAGAAGTCAAATCACATATAAAAATATCAAATTACAATGTACCCAAATTTACATCGGTATCTGTGCCTTGAGCACTAGGTTCTCTTTTGCTGTGAGAGAGTGTATTCATTTAGAAAAGGAAGGGGCTGGTAAATTACAGTACATATTTACCAGCCCCTTCCCCCCACTCTACATCCTGAAACATCCACCACAGCAGCCGGGGAGAGAGAAGAGGAGGGAAGCCAGCAGCACTGCGTGGCGTCTAAACAAGGGGGGGGAGCCGGGGCAGTAGGGGGAGTCGGCACCCCACATAGTGATTAGAATGTACCCTGGCACACCTGACACACCCCCTGCACACACATATGACAGCAAGTCAGATAAAGCCCTCATTTCCTGCTGGAGGATGTTCAGCATCATCTAGTAATTTCCTCCCCAGCCCTCCTGTCCTTGGCCCACCCCCTTTAATTTATTTGTTAAAATAATGGTGGCTCAGTAGACATGTGCAATTCATTTAGTTCCAAATTCATTTTTTAACGAATTTCGACAAATTCGTTAGTTTAGAAACTTCCGAATTAACGAAAACCTGTTTAACAAATTTTTCTGGAAATTCGGAAATTCGAAAATCTGAAAGAATAACTATTAAATTATAGGTATTGGAATTTAATTTCAAATTTGGCTGTTAGTGAAAGTAACGAATACGAATTTATCAAAAGTTACGAATTATCTGAAATAACGAATGCCGCATCTGAACAAATGAAACGTAACAAATGAATAATAATAACAATATTATTAATAAAAACTTTTTATTATTTATTATTAATTTGTTCTGTTTTATTTGTTTAGATGCGGCATTCGTTATTTTGGATAATTCGGAAATTTGGATAAATTCGTATTCGTTACTTTCACTAACAGCCAAATTTGAAATTAAATTCCAATACCTCTAATTTAATAGTTAGCTATATTTTAGTTAGTTAGTTATTATTTATGAATTTCGGATTTTCGTTCTTTCGAATTTTCTTTCTTATTTTTCGGATTTTCGATTTTTAGAATTTACAAATTTACGAATTGCCTTCCCAAGAGCCAACCCACTGCTTGCATCAGGACTGAGCCCTGGTCCACACCAGTGCTGGTTTAAAAATCCATGCGCTCCATCAGCACATTTTCAAAGATGCAGATCAGTATCATTTGGACCTCTGATTTCATTGTGGCTTGTGTCTTCATTTAACCACTTCAGCCCCGGACCAATTGGCAGCCAAAGGACCAGGCCCCTTTTTTGCGATTCGGCACTGCGTTGCTTTAACTGACAATTGCGCGGTCGTGCGACGTGGCTCCAAAACAAAATTGGCGTCCTTTTTTTCCCACAAATAGAGCTTTCTTTTGGTGGTATTTGATCGCTCCTGCGGTTTTTATTTTTTGCGCTATAAACAAAAATAGAGCGACAATTTTGAAAACAATGCAATATTTTTTGCTTTTTGCTATAATAAATATCCCCAAAAAATATATAAAAAAACATTTTTTTTCCTCAGTTTAGGCCGATACGTATTCTTCTACATATTTTTGGTAAAAAAAATCGCAATTAGCGATTATTGATTGGTTTGCGCAAAAGTTATAGCGTTTACAAAATAGGGGATAGTTTTATAGCATTTTTATTAATATTTTTTTTTTTACTAGTAATGGCGGCGATCAGCGATTTTTATTGTGACTGCGACATTATGGTGGACACATCGGACATTTTTGACACATTTTTGTGATCATTGTCATGTATACAGCAATCAATGCTATTTAAATGCATTAATTCCTGTATAAATGACAGTTGTAGTGAAGGGTTAACCACTAGGGGGAGGGGAGGGGTTATGGGCTGTGACGTGTGTGTTTTTTTTTACATTAGGGGGCGGGGCTGACGTCTGACGTCATTGATCGGCTTTCCCGATGACCGGAACAGCCAATCAATGACAGGCAGAGTAGGAAGCGCGGGGAGAGGTTTGTTTACACATACCTCTCCCCGTTCTTCAGCTCCGTAACCCGATCGCGGGGACACCAGCGGCGATCGGGTCCGCTGGTCCCGCGGCCGGGGTCACGGAGCTCCCGACCGGGTCGCTGGCGGCGCGCTCCCGACCCACGGGCAGGCAAATGCACGATCACGTACAGGAACGTGATTTTGCCTGCCCGTGCCATTCTGCTGACGTATATATGCAGTGGCCGGTCGGGAAGCGGTTAACTTAAGTCAATAAAAGTCACAACAAAATTGAAAAAAGTAGTGCAGGAACTTGAGTCGCAACGATTTGAACGGTTCTATTGCCGGAAAAGGGGTGCGACATGTCATGCGATTTTGAACTGTCAAATTGCACTGGTGTGAACAGGCAGGGTGCTGTGATGTTTTCAGAAAGTTAAAAAGACTTTGAAATATTGGACTTTACTGGTACCAAGAGAGGAACGGCCCGCACCTTTTATAGTAAAAATAACAATATTTATTAAAACATCAATAAAATCATCTATTCATGCTGTCATAGGGCGACATCAGTCATATGCTGAAACACCAACATGTCTTTGCTATATGTTCTAAGAGGTCGACGTGTTTCGCATTTAGTCGCTTCCTCAGGACCTCAATATCTTGGCAGCAAAGAAATTTGGCCTAGGAACACACCAGACAGGTCAGGAATAAAGTTGTGGAGACGTTTAAAGCAGGGTTAGGTTATAAAAAAAATATTAGTGTAAATATAAAGAGGTGTATGCCTATTTGCGTTTAACTTTTCCGGTAAGCATTTTACCTATCGGTGGTGTCACTTCGTTATTGTGATCTCCTGTTCATATATGCACTTATGAATGCACATTTACCTTATATATCATTTCACTCAATTTTTGTTTCACAACATTATTTGTTCATTATGTTTTAACCAACCTCTTATTATGGTTAATACTTAGTATTGAGATTGTTCGATTTTATACCTTCAAACATAGTTTTATATGATTTATTATATACTGAGGTTCTTGTACTGAGTATATGGTTGTTTGGTTGGGGTTCATCTCACTGATATCACCATAGCGCTGCACTTTATTATATACATATAAAAAAAAATATCCCAAGCTTTGAACATCTCACGAAGCCCAGTTCAATCCATCACCTGAAAATGGAAAGAGTATGGCACAACTGCAAACCTACCAAGACATGGCCGTCCACCTAAACTGACCTGTCCGGGCAAGGAGATCATTCATCAGAGAAGAGCCAAGAGGTCCATGGTAGCTCTGGAGGAGCTGCAGAGATCCACAGCTCAGGTGGGAGAATCTGTCCACAAGACAACTATTAGTCGTGTTCTCCACAAATCTGCCCTTTATGGAAGAGTGACAAGAAGAAAGACATTGGAGAAAGAAAGTCATAAGAAGTCCTGTTTGCAGTTTGTGAGAAGCCATGTGGGGGAGGGGAGCAAACATGTGGAAGAAGGTGATCTGGTCAGATGAGACCAAAATGGAACTTTTTGGCCTAAAAGCAAAATGCTATGTGTGGCGGAAAACTAACACTGCACATCACCCTGAACACACCATCCCCACCGTGAAACATGGTGGTGGCAGCATCATGTTGTGGGGATGCTTTTCTTCAGCAGGGACAGGGAAGCTGGTCAGAGTTGATGGGAAGATGAATGGAGCCAAATACAGGACAATCTTAGAAGAAAACCTGTTAGGGTCTGCAAAAGACTTTGAGACTGGGGGGGGAGGTTCACCTTCCAGCAGGACAACGACCCTAAACATACAGCCAGAGCTACAATGGAATGGTTTAGATCAAAGAATATCCATGTGTTAGAATGGCCCAGTCACAGTCCAGACTTAAATCCAATTGAGAATCTGTGGCAAGACTTGAAAATTGCTGTTCACCGACGCTCTCCATCCAATCTGACAGAGCTTGAGATATTCTGCAAAGAAGAAGAATGGGCAAAAATGTTCTCTCTAGATGTGCAAAGTTGGTAGAGACATCCCCAAAAAGACTTGCAGCTGTAATTGCAGAGAAAGGCGGTTCTACAAAGTATTGACTCCAGTATTGGCGCCATACAAATGCCCCCCCCCACACTTTTCACATATTTATTTGTAACAAATTTTGAAAACCATTTATCATTTTCCTTCCACTTCACAATTATGCGCCACTTTGTGTTGGTCTATCACATAAAATCCCAATAAAATACATTTACGTTTTGGTTGGAACATGTCCTTGACAGTCAATGAGGCTATCTGCAGCTTCACATTAAAATGAATAGTGTGCCTGAAAAGACACCAGTCATAAGAGAACTGCCAATCTACATCTGAAAAGGCTGGCATACTTAATGAAAAAAAAAATAATGAAAACTCTAAAAAGCTTTAAACAAAAAAATTGTATATGTGTTCAAAGCTTAATGTTTAGCGCACACGCTTACCAACGTTCTTTCAGAGTGGCCTCGTATCAAGAAGGAAATGTCTTCCCTCGTATATAAATGTATATAAAGGCCGAACTCTGCTACTCTTTCCTGAGGATAAGAACATGCAGCCAGCAACACGCTGAACAATTCTACAATGGAATATTAAAAATGACACAGTCACATCTCCGATGTTTCAAGAAAATCTGTCATCAGAATTCAACATAATTGTGTGTATAATTCAAACAGCCTCAGGATGTTATTCATCATTTCCTTCACTGAGCAGCCTGCGAATGTAGAATGTTTTATGTATTTGTATGTGTGTGTTTATACAGTGTATGTATGAATTGTGTATACTTTCTCCTCTCTACGCTGCTGGAGGACTCTGCTCCTTCCTCTATCCAATGCTCCTCTCCTGAAATACTCTGCTGGAGGACTCTGCTCCTTCCTCTATCCAATGCTCTTCTCCTGAAATACTCTGATGGAGGACTCTGCTCCTTCCTCTATCCAATGCTCCTCTCCTGAAATACTCTGCTGGAGGACTCTGCTCCTTCCTCTATCCAATGCTCCTCTCCTGAAATACTCTGCTGGAGGACTCTGCTCCTTCCTCTATCCAATGCTCCTCTCCTGAAATACTCTGCTGGAGGACTCTGCTCCTTCCTCTATCCAATGCTCCTCTCCTGAAATACTCTGCTGGAGGACTCTGCTCCTTCCTCTATCCAATGCTCCTCTCCTGAAATACTCTGATGGAGGACTCTCCTCTTTCCTCTATCCAATGCGCCTCTCCTGAAATACTCTGATGGAGGACTCTGCTCCTTCCTCTATCCAATGCTCCTCTCCTGAAATACTCTGCTGGAGGACTCTGCTCCTTCCTCTATCCAATGCTCCTCTCCTGAAATACTCTGCTGGAGGACTCTGCTCCTTCCTCTATCCAATGCTCCTCTCCTGAAATACTCTGATGGAGGACTCTGCTCCTTCCTCTATCCAATGCTCCTCTCCTGAAATACTCTGCTGGAGGACTCTGCTGATCTTTGATTGAAAAGAATCAAGCAACAAATTTTATACAAAAGTAAAAAACAAAACCATAGTACAATACTTCAACAGAAACCAAAGGAATACACATCCATGTTCAGAATATATACAATATATACATAGTCCACTACCAAAACATTTTTAGAAAACTATTTACATAAAGCAGGTGAGAGGGCCTGAGAGGCACAACCCATCACCTATGTATTCAGCCATTTATCAAACATGAATCATAAAATAAGAAATATAGGGTGATAAGAGACAGACAACCGCACCCGGAAAAGAGACTCCTGGCAGTCAGGGAGGCTTAAAACCCCTTCACGCCTTCAACCAAGCCTCCTGACCCTGCTTGTCTTTCTCAAGCACCCAAATCTTCCCCCACCTCATGCAAAATGTCACACATCACCACCTGAAGAGGAAGGATTTCATCCCGAGTGGTGACCTGACATAAAATAATGGACTACTAGACTAACTAAAAAAAGTGTATCCAAACAAAAAACCCCACCAGTATTGAATACACCCACTCAGCATAACCCAGCCTGGAGAGGAAAGGAACACTCAGGGCTCGTCCCACCTGTTTGTACACCTCTATGTTAAAAGGGTAAAGAAGCAGAAAATGGTCCATAGTCTCCTCCTCATCTGCACACTCCTCCTGAGGATGACGACGATGAGCTACCTCACTGTGGTATTTCAAATTGCCCTGAACATAGAGCCTCCCATGGAAGCACAACCAGGCCAGATCCCTAAGAATGCCTAGTATCTTCATTTTTTCCTGAAGCACTGGAAAGGTGTCCGACAGATCAAACCCCTCACCTTCCTTTCCCATCCATAAAACTTCACTCTGTTCCTGATTGATCTTGGAGCCTGATGCTTCAGAGTACCGTGATGTCAAAGAGACCACCTCCTCTGCTTCATCCGTCCCAGTGACAATCACTGACACATCGTTGGCAGATGCCCTCATCACCTCTTCAACTGTGATCTCCTCTGTCAAATTCATCAATGGGACATCTCCATCATTTAGACCTAGAGTAGAGTCCAAAAATCTTTCCGTCTTGTCTCGATCAAGCTCTTTCCTCCCAAGAAGGTCAGCATAAAAGGACCTCGCAACCTCCAGAATCCCTGACCTGGACTTTGTCAAGGAACCTGTACCATCCTTAAAGCCAACGACCGTCTTAACAGCTACACCTTGTTTGCAAGGGTCAGGCGAGTGGTACTTCCCATAGCCCCTCTCCAGAAACAAAGAGGCATGCCGGTCATATTGACACTTCCTGAGGAGGAGTTTCACTTCGGAGATTGCCCCAGGATCTCCTCCTCTTGAGAGAAAAATATCCAGCTTCCAACGCAAACGTTGGTAGGTTGCGTATCTATCAAACTGCTTTCTATTGGCTAGGCCCCTGAAGAATCCAGTGATCCTCTTTTTGGTTAGCTCCCACCACTCAGCATTGCTGCTACAAAAGTCCAGGATGGTCACCTGTGCCTGAAAGAATTCCTCAAAGGATTGTCCAACATGTTCTTCCTCGAGGAGAGTCAAATTCAATCTCCAGATGCCCTTGCCCCTCTGAGGGGGGTCTGAAGCATTCAAGACCGTAGATAGCATACAGTGAGCAGAGAACCGCTTGTCCTTGAAGACCTTCCTGTCCTTGGGCCTAGTTACTGTATTAAAGTCACCTCCAAAGACCACTGCCCGGGATGCAAAATGAAATGGCTTGATCCTTGTAAAAAGGCATTTCCTGTCCTACTTTGTGTGCGGCCCATAAACATTAATTAGGAGCAGGTCCTGCCCTCTCACAAGGGCATCTAAAAACATACATCTCCCAATCTCCACTTCAAAAACCCGCCGGGCAGTTACCATGCCAGTTTTAAACAACAATGCCACACCGCCGTAAGGCTCAGCCGCAAGAGACCAGTAAGATGGACCATATCTCCACTCTCTCTTGGCCAAATTAATATCTGCCAAGGAGGTGAGCCTAGTCTCTTGCAAAAATAAAATGTCAGCATCTAATTGGCTGAACAAAAAGAAAAATGGAAAAATTGTTATCAGTCACGCACATTCAATTTCCCATCAGGTATAGTCACAGATTCTGCTGCAATACCAGTGGTGGCTGTGCTGTAAAGTCTTTCTCAGCAACTGTGCGGCAAATAACTTTGGACTCAGCTACAAGAGGGTTAATAGGTTCAGCTGACACTTGTAGTTCCTCTGCAGGAATGAAGTTTTTTACATGCAACTTTTTCTGAACTGCAACATCAGCAGGTACAGCATTGCTGCACATAGGATTAGCAGCCTGAATGTCACTGGGCACATTGTCAGCATTAGTCACAGCGTTAAATAGCACAAAAACGTTTTTATCCACCGCTTGGGGCTTGATAGGCTTTACCTTATCAGGTATGTCATCGGTTATGTCCTCATTAACCACATGCCGACCGCGCTATAGTCGAAAGACGGCTACAGCGCAGTCGGGTTTCCCTGAGTGGACGTCCTACGGACGTCCTCCCAGAAACTTGCTCCCGCGTGCCCCCTGGGGCGCGCACTCGGGAACATCCGTGACCGCCGGGTCCCGAGGACCCGGCGCATCACGGATCACGGTAAACAGCCGCTGATAGCGGCCGTTTACCACGTGATCACTCCGTCAAATGACGGAGCGATCACATGTACACAAACCGGCGCCACGTCATGATGCCGGTTCCTCCCTCCCCTCTCTGTACCGATCGGTACAGAGAGGAGAGAAGCGGAGAGGGGGAGAGACGGGACCAGCGCTGTGGGCTGGATGTGTAGTGCCCACAGCGCTGGTCAATACACTGCCACCGCTGTGCAATGCTCTGCCATGCTCTGCCACCACTGTGCAATGCTCTGCAACCAACCACTGTGCAATGCTCTGCAACCAACCACTGTGCAATGCTCTGCAACCAACCACTGTGCAATGCTCTGCCACCACTGTGCAATGCTCTGCCACCACTGTGCAATGCTCTGCAACCAACCACTGTGCAATGCTCTGCAACCAACCACTGTGCAATGCTCTGCAACCAACCACTGTGCAATGCTCTGCCACCACTGTGCAATGCTATGCCACCACTGCAATGCTCTGCAACCACTGTGCAATGCTCTGCAACCACTGTGCAATGCTCTGCCACCACTGCAATGCTCTGCAACCACTGTGCAATACTCTACCAACACTGTGCAACACTGTAATACTCTGCCAATACTTGCCAATACTTGCCAATACTCGCCAATACTCTGCCAATACTCTGCCAATACTCGCCAATACTCTGCCAATACTCGCCAATACTCTGCAATAATTTTTAATAGAAACAAAGAATTTTTTTTTTTTTTTTTTACCGAACTTTCAGTATTTTTTGATTTATAGCGCAAAAAATAAAAAACCCAGCGGTGATTAAATACCACCAAAAGAAAGCTGTATTTGTGTGAAAAAAAGGACACAAAATTCATTTGGGTACAGTGTTGCATGACGGAGTAATTGTCATTCAAAGTGTGAGAGCACCGAAAGCTGAAAATTGGTCTGGTTAGGAAGGGGGTTTAACTGCCCAGTGGATATGTGGTTAAACACCAGCTGATCCCCCCGCATTGGAGACTCCATTGCCTTGATTACTGTTAGCATGCCTCCTGATTCCTGGGAAGGCATGTGGCTGCTTATCACATCCTGGAGGGGGCAGAACTGGGGGTCTCCTCCTCCACCTCCATCTTTGTCATCCTTGAAAACCTTTGCTCATGGCAAAACTTCTCCTTGAAAGGCCCATCTCTGCCTTTGATCATGGCCACAGTGGTTTTCTGGTGTTCCACCCGGACTTTAGCCAATTGGATTTCCGAATCCATTGATCCACAGTTCTGGCTGTACAAGCCCTCATGCTACTTCCACAGACGCTTCAACCCCACTCTAAGTTTATAGAGCTTGTCTCTCTCCTTATTCAGGACTTTAGTCCCGGCCACCACTCCCTCCCGAATGGCCTCCGCACCTTCATCCTCACCAGGGGCAGAGAGATCACAGCCATGGCTTGTACAGGGGCAGAGCAATCACCAGCCATGGCTTTTATAGGGGCAGGCATGTCACCGACAGCCCAGGAGATGGCTGCGAGCTTCCAGCAGGAGAAGCCCCACTGGCCTCCATAGCTTCCCCCGGAAGGAGCCAGGAGGGCAAGGGAGAGATTTCACCACCACACTCCCCTCTCACACAGATCACCTGGAGCAGCTTCAGAATCACAGCAGGAGAAACTCCTCCCTCCTGATACACCTGTGCTGCTGGAGGACCCTGCTCCTTCCTCTGACTCTGCCCCATGCTGCCAGAAAAATGTTGAATTACGTTTTAAACTTTTCCGTCATTCATTTTCTGTGTTATATCATGTTTTCTGTAGGGGATCCTCAATCTACCATGCGCTCACAAAGTAAAAAGTGTGGCTTTTCTCTCTGGAGTTGGAGTAGGGCACAGACAGTGGGTGGAGGGGATTAGCAGAAAAATAGTCCCTATTATTCAATTTTTTTCCTCTCTCCTGGCTTTAGAAGTGACTCCATTAGCTGCAATATTACAGCAGCGAGACACGAAGGCGTACAAATTACTCCCAGCTTCGGTGGCGCTTTCTAATCCGTACTTGTAGCTATTCAGCAGAGTCTGTGAGAAGAAAGTGCTGACTATGGGGTGGCTGTAATGCCATTTTATTTATTTATTAAGCATTTCATCTCATCTGTAAATACAAAATCTTGTTGTTAAATTGACTTAGTCACTGGAAGTCTTTTACGGAAGTTATTAAAAATAGAAAAATGTTACCAAATTTTAAACCTGAACCCAAGCAGACTGTACAGATAAAATACATACCTCCTGCTGGGCCCCTCCCACAGCTCTGCTCTCTCTTCTTGTGCAGGGTGACTGGTCTGGTCTCCGCCCCCTCCAGTAGTTTTCTGTTGTGCCCTGAATGTGCCCTGATGTGCCCCATGTGCCCTGAATGTGCCCTGATGTGCCCCATGTACCCTCATGTGCCCCAATGTGCCCTGATGTGCCATGTGCCCCATGTACCCTGATGTGCTGTACCCTGATGTGCTGGGCTCTGTACCCTGATGTGCTGTGTCCTGTGGCCCAATGTGCGATGTGCCCTGATATGCTGTACCCTGATGTGCTGTGCCCTGATGTGCAGGGCTCTGTGCCCTGATGTGTTGTGCCCTGATGTGCTGTACCCTGATGTGCTGGGCTCTGTACCATGATGTGCGCTGTGCCCTGATGTGCTGTACCCTGATGTGCTGGGCTCTGTGCCCTGATGTGCGCTGTGCCCTGATGTGCGCTGTGCCCTGATGTGCTGGGCTCTGTACCATGATGTGCGCTGTGCCCTGATGCGCTGTGCCCTGATGTTCTGGGCTCTGTACCCTGATGTGCTGTACCCTGATGTGCTGTGCCCTGTACCCTGATGTGCTGTGCCCTGAGCCGGTCTGGATAAAGTCCATTTATGTATTTGTACATGGTCATCATATCCCCCCTTAATCTCCTCTTCTTAAGAGGAAATAGATTTAGTTCCTCTAATCTTTCCTCATAGCTGAGCTCCTCCATGCCTCTTATCAGTTTGGTTGCCCTTCTCTGCACTTTCTCCAGTTCCCCGATATCCTTTTTGAGAACTGGTGCGCAGAACTGAACTGCATATTCCAGATGAGGTCTTACTAATGATTTGTACAGGGGCAAAATGATATCTGTCTCTCTGGAGTCCATACTCTTAATACAAAGAAGGATTTTGCTCGCTTTGGAAACTGCAGCTTGGCATTGCATGCTATTATTGAGCTTATGATCTACCAAAACCCCCAGATCCTTCTCCATCATTGATTCCCCCAGTTGTACAATGCATGCATATTCTTAGCCCCCAAGTGAATAACTTTACATTTATCAACATTTAACCTCATTTGCCCCTTAGTTTCCCAATTAGACAGAGCATTGAGGTTGGCTTGTAAATTGAAGACATCCTGTAAGGATGTTATTCCACTGCATAGCTTGGTGTCATCTGCAAAGACAGAAATGTTACTTTTAATCCCAGACTTAATATCATTTATAAAGGTATTACAAAGTAAGGGTCCCAGCACTGAACCTTGGGGTACACCGCTGATAACCTTAGACAATTCAGAGTACATAACTGAGCAATAGGGTATTCTTAAAGGGGAGTTCCAGGCATTTATAAACTCCCCCCCCCCCCCCTCCGCGTTTATGATCACATTTTTGAGCAGTGCATATACCTTTTTCTGGTTGTAATCTCCAACTTCTGCAGTACCTCGCCTAGTGAGGTACTGTACATCATGTCCGCCCACCCATTAGCTCCTGGGATATGAGTGTTATCAATCCTAGGAATACAGGCGCCTCTGCCAGTGCTTGTAGCATCGCGCTGCGCTTTGTTGTTTATTTGCATGCGCAAGGTTGGAAGGTGCATGCTGGGTTGTCAGCAGCGCTGTATCCCAGAACAAGATACCAGTGGGCTTCAGCTGCCCACACTGAAGATGGGAGCATGCTCAGGGGGGACTGCTAAGTATGTTTTTTAAAATACATAACATTGACAAAAGCTACATTAACTAATAATGGCAATTGATATCAGATTATGTGCAAACAACACGGGTGGGGTTTTTTTTTTTTTTTTTTAAATGCTTGGAACTCCGCTTTAACGTTTTATCAAAAGTTTTGCTTTAAAAATTTTTTATTAAAAAAATGTATCTGTGGATTTTTTTTTTTTTTAACCATTTGCCCAGAGGGCTTTGTTAAGCATATACATTCTAATAAATGTCTGGCCAGCTCAGTAATAGAGATATTATATCCTAACCGCCCCCAATTATAAATATTGACACCTGCTCGAATCAACACAGCACAATCCATTGTTTTGATGAATAGAAAGCCTGCCTTTGTGAACAAAAAAAATCTATAATATTATTGCTTTACTGGCAAGTCTCCTTTATGGTTGCATGACAAGTCACTTTCTTATGGATAGTGAGCACTCGGTACTTTCTTATTGATTGGTAGGGAGGAAGCTGAGTCTGAGCTGCAACAATATGAGTGCCAGGGCACATTTATATTCAAAGGTATATACACTCCCTGGTCAAATGACATGTTTGTTTTTAAAGGGTATCTCCACTTTCATGGGAAAACAATAGCAAATTAAGTAAAAATTATTCGAAGATATACAATTGCTACAGAAGTCATATTATAATTGAATGTTATAAAAAATGCCCTTTCCTTTTCAAACTGCAGTGCTGTAATTTAATATAAAATACAATGCAATATGGCAACCTGGAGGTGTTCTTTACACAGATAGTGTACACAACTATCCCCCCCCCCCCCCGCATAAATGTAATTTTCTGCTTTTGTGATTGGCTCACTGATTTTTCCAGAAGTCATCAGGAACGTCACATTGTGGTGGAGTTTTAATGTGAACGTCACATTGTGGTGGAGTTTCAATGAGAACGTCACATTGTGATGGAGTTTCAATGCGAATGGCACATTGTGGTGGGGTCTCGACGTGAACCTCACATTGTGGTGGAGTGTCAACATAAATGTCACATTGTAGTGGAGTCTCAACGGGAACGTCACAGTGTGGTGGAGTCTCAAAGGGAACATCACATTCTGCCAGAGTCTCAAGGGAACATCACATGCTGGTGGATTTAACATTTGTTTCCAACATTTTGGACAACTTCTTTCTCAACACAGCTGCACCCTGCACATTTAACTGCAGTCCGTTCCTGCTATAGAGTTAACTAATTGAAAAGTCAGTCCAGTTCTCCATGAAGCCAAACCCCTCCTTCCTGCACCAGTTCCTCAGCCACTTGTTTAGCTCACTAAGTTCCTGCTGCCTCCTGGGTGTGGCTCCTGGTGTGGCCCCTGGAACACATTGGCTTGCTGTCTCTGGCCCTCTTTGAGGTAGTAATACACTTGGACACCGGCACTTTTGGTTTGATGCTCTTGTTCTCCCTACACACTCTACTGTTGAGCAGAGGCGCTTTTATGGTCACTTTATGTTAGAGAGATGTCTAGAGATATTCATTGTGCATTAGAGTATGAACTTGCCCTAAAAAAAACAACTATGGCGCTGTATAGACCAGTGATCTAAATGGGCTAGGGGGAGAGGGAAGAGGGGTAAATGCTTAAAATCCAAAGGGAAAGTCCTATAGATGAATGTGCATTCTCTGAGTAACCTTTTGCACATAGGAAAAGAAAAACAGGAGAGAGTGCAACATCTACAGTGGGTATAAAAAATAATCACATTTTGTTGCTTTGCAGCTTGATATGAAAACAGACACGATTTTTGTTTTATCCAGCTGTATATACTAGTGCAACTTATAACATCCAAGTGAAAGGTATAACACCAACATGTCAGAAAAAAAAATCAAAAACAGAATCACTGCATTGGAAAAGGGATCACCCGTGTCAGTATTTTGTTGGACCACCTTTTGCTTTAATTCCACCCTTTAGTCTGTTGGGATTTGTCTCTACTAACTTTGCTCATCTAGACTTTGCCCGCTCTTCTTTGCAGAACTGCTCAAGTTCAGTTAAATTTGTCTTTAAGTCATTCAACAGATTTTCAATGGGGTTTAAGTTTAGGCTCTGACTAGGCCATGCAAGGACATTCAACTTTTTCTCCTTCAACCACTATGTGCTCATTGTTGCTGTGTGCTTTTGGTCATTGTCACGTTGGACGGTTAACCTTCTTCTCATTGACAACTTTCTGGCAGAGGGCAGCAGATTTTCCTCAAGAATTTAACCATATATTTCCCACATCCATTTTTCCTTCTATCCTGACAAGTGCTTCTGCTGCAGAGAAACATCCCCATAACATGCTTTATTGTAGGAATGGTGTTATTTGGATAGTGAGCTGTATTGGATTTCCGCCAGACATATCTTTTAGGCCCCTTTCACACTGGAGCGTTTTTCAGGCGGTACATCACTAAAAATAGAGCCTGTACAGCGCCTGAAAAAATCTGGCCCCATTCACTCCAGTGTGAAAGCCGGCGGGCTTTCACACTGGAGCGGTGCGCTAGCAGGACGGTCAAAAAAGTCCTGCTAGCAGCATCTTTGGAGCGGTGAAAGAGCTGTGTATTCACCGCTCCTACCCATTGATTTCAATGGGACACCGTGGTAATACCGCGGCAATACCGCCGCAAAGCGCAGCTACGGCGGCGCTTTGCGGGGATTTTAACCCTTTTTCGGCCGCTAGCGGGGGTTAAATCTGCGGCTAAAGCGACAGTAAAGCAGCGCCCCAGTGTGAAAGGGGCCTTAGTGTTGAGGCCAAATCATTAAATGTTTGTCTCATCTGACCATAACACCTTTTCCTATGTGGCCTGAGAATCTTTAAGGTGCGTTTTGGCAAAGTGGTTACTGCATGTGGCCTTTCTTGAGGAGTTTTTTTTTCTTGCAACCCTCCCATACAAGCCACATTTGTGGAGAATTTGTGATCTAGTTGTCACAATGACCACTCTTTGTCATAAATTCTTGCAAGCTGCTGGTATGAGGCTGATGTTATGAGTCAGGCTGGAACGAAAGCTGAGCCGCAGTATCACTGTGGAACTTCCGGGATGCTTCGGCTGGCCACACTTAACTTGGCTCCACTTCGGCTGCACTCGGCGATGTACAGATGTGACGTCACTATGTAAACAAGGGGACATGGCAACGCGTTTCGGGGCTGGAACTGCCCCTTTGTCAAGCTACATTTTTGCCAAACAGACTCCTCCATCCTCGCTACACAGTGTGGATGGATGAACCTCCCACTAGGGCTATTCTATTTTGACAGCCTGCTTCACCGACCTTCAAAGTATCCAAACAGTGGCTGCATCTGATTGGATGCGACCGTTCAGCCAAAACATTTCTGTTTGGGTTCCTTCAGTTTTCCAATTGAAGGAGGCTGGGCAGTAGGGGGGCTGAAAGGGCCAATCATGTAGCAAATTTTGGGTGGTTCTTCATGAAATTTGCATGGTGTATGGCCAGTTTAAGCGATAGTAGCAATAGACATAGCTTGGTTACAAAGAAACAGAATCATACTTTTTCACAGTTTTTGCCCTGAAGGGACGAAAGAGGAGAGGAGAAAAAAAATGAGATTTCTTTGTAGCAAAGTACTTTGTAGCACATGAAGATATATTTTGCTTCTGTGGATACATTTCATCCAAGAGCAAAATAACATTTTAACTGACCTAAAAATGAACAGGCTGTCCCAAATTCAACATTAATAACCATTCACAACAAAATGGATTACTGCCGAGCTCTGTGCTGAGAGGAAGGGAATAGAAGAGAGAGAGGGAGAAAAGAGAGAGGAAAACAGGAATGGGAAGAGAGAGGGAAATTGGATGCATTTTTCTATGGAACCAGTTCACATATGGTGGCAGTGCGAATTCACTGCGAATTTGAAAAGAGTCCTGTCATTTTTTGAGCACTGCACTAGAGCTTTCTTTTGGTGGTATTTGATCACCACTGGGTTTTTTATTTTTTGCAATATAAATGAAAAAAGTTGGAAAATTTTGAAGAAAAAAATAATATTTTTTACGTGAGAAAGAACCTCCTGCACTTTTTTGGGTGTTGAGCTTTGTTGCGTTTTCAACCGGGTGTCTGCTTGCTGCATTTGGGTTGCCATTCAGGCCTGGTTCACACCTCGCATCTTTTAGCGCGTTTTCAGTTTTGCATAAACATACTACAGTCTGCTTAACATGGTTTCCTATGGATGTAGTTCACATCTGTGCATTTTATGGAAAGGGCCAGGGACTTTTTTCTGTTTTTTGGTTTCATAGACTGGATGAAAAGCATGTATTGAAATACAGTGGAACCTTGGATTACGAGCATAATCCGTTCCAAGAGAATGCTTGTAATCCAAAGCACTCGCATATCAAAGCGAGTTTCCCCATAGAAGTTAATTGACACAAGGATAATTTGTTCCACATTGACTTGTATTACATGCATGTGGCCAGAGGTGGGGGGGCGCCGGAGAGCCTCGGAAATACTCGGGGACAGCTCGACTGAACTCGGAAAGGCTCGGAAACACTTGGGAATGGAGTTTTTCCGAGGTATTCCGAGTATTTCCGAACGGCTCCGAACCGTTCCGAGTGTCCCTGGCGCCCCCGCACCTCTGGCCAAATGCGGTACTGCACACCCCATTAGCTTGAATTCTGCTAGTTTTGCGAGTAAATACTCGCAAACCGAGTCAGAATTGTTTTTCAAAATGCTCGTTAACCGCGTTACTCGTAAACCAAGGTTCCGCTGTATGCAAAATGCACCTTCAATATGCAAACTGTAGGTGTGAATCAGGCCTAAATGAACGGCACCATTAGCGCAACACGCATTTTTCGCACTTTCTGTCAATGTACGCAGATTTACGGAGCACTTAGGTGTGAATGGAGCCTCCTCTCCTTTCTCTATTTAACTCTCCTGATCTGAAATACTCTGCGCTGCATGGAAGTCACAGGATTTGCAGAGAAGACATTTCTGTGGAGCAGCTGACGCTCTCAGTAACATTAATTTGCCTGTAATATTCTCCCACTCATTAGATTTTTCTCCACCTGAGAAGTCCTGAAATGGTTTCAATACTTCCAATTTATTCTGTGTGTTTTTTTTTTCCCCCTTATATTTTATCAACTAATAGCTTCAGTTTAATTTGTTTCTGTTGGTGTATTTTATCCCTGCTGCAAGATAAATGCTGAAGAAATTGTCTGTTGGTGAATTTGCTGGAGCACATGCTTGGAATATTTATTGCTGCGTCTTATTAAATTGTAATGTCTTTTGTTTTGTGATGTTTTTTTTTCTCCTTCCCTGGCTGGCTATAGCAAAAATTGTGTGATATTTCAGGGAAGAGAGGGTGCAAAAATGGAAACTCACTTGATTTACACAATGGAGACGGCGGTGGTGGGCGGGGCTGTTGGCGGTTAGGAGAATCAAGAAATATATCCCTATATAGGGCCAATACAGATATACAGATTGTTTTTTTTTTTTTCTAAATGGGCAATCCAAGGATCAAACCCTTGTTATTAACCCAAACTGTTTGCAAAATACTCAGAAATTGAGGTCTACAAATGTTTCCTTTGCTACGTGTGGCCAGTTTTTAGACAGAGTGCTTTAACCACTTCAATACAGGGCTTTTAAACACCCTTCCTTACCAGAGCACTTTTTGTGATTCGGCACTGCGTCGCTTTAACTAACAATTGCGCGGTCGTGCGACGTTACACCCAAACAAAATTGACGTCCTTTTTTTCCCACAAATAGAGGTTTCTTTTGGTGGTATTTGATCGCCCCTGCGGTTTTTATTTTTTGCGCTATAAACAAAAGAAGAGCGACAATTTTGAAAAAAAACACAATATTTTTTACTTTTTGCTATAATAAATATCCCATTTTTTTTAAAAAAAACTATTTTTTTCCTCAGTTTAGGCCGATACGTATTCTTCTACATATTTTTGGTAAAAAAAATCGCAATAAGCGTATATTGATTGGTTTGCGCAAAAGTTATAGCGTCTACAAAATAGGGGATAGATTTATTGATTTTTTTTATTTTTTTTTTTTTTCTATTTTTTTTTCTGAGTAATGGCGGGGATCTGCGATTTTTTTTTCGTGACTGCGACATTGCGGCGGACACTTCGGACACTTTTGACACATTTTTGGAACCATTCACATTTACACAGCGATCGTTGCTATAAAATTGCATTGATTACTGTGTATATATGGGTGAAATTAACCACTTGCCTAACGGGCACTTATAATAAAGGGAAAAAAACTGCGCTAATCAAACAATAAATAAAAACTCTAACATTAGCTGCAATAATAATGAGATAAACACAAGAAAATATTAAGGAAAAAAAATCGCGCTCTTAGAGTCTGTATACAGGGTTTGAGAATAAAATTCGTTCCAAAAAAGTCTCTTTTTATGGGAAATATTTCTCAAACATTGGTTTCCACAGGTTGCTTATATACTCATGGAGGATATGCTTACCAGAAGTAAGCCATAGATCAGCATATGGCTTTAACCCAGCCTGGGTTGGTGATTCGTTGGTTATGGATTGTAACGAAGCAATACCAAATACCTCCTTCTCTTTCTCAGGTGCACTCACAGGACATGGTTAGCAATCACCGTAAAAAACAAAAAAAATATACATAGCGTAATACTGACAAACTATATATAGCAAAAACCAGTAGGTGAAGGGTTACCAAGTGGGAAAGGTATCCAATTGAGTGTGAGCAGACACCAGTGATCACAAATATATTTAGGTGACCAAAAAGACACCACCACCATATAAAAGACCTAATTACCAGATATTCAATTGTTGTGCACATAGATAAGGAAACTCTTCTTTTGAATGTTTCCACTTAAAGGTAAACCGCCACAAGTGAGGTTGGACGCGCTATATCTCCAAATCATAGGTAACCACCGTAAGAAGTGCCTCCTTACCAAGCAGTGAAATGACAATCAGCAATGAGAATCAAACAGCAGGCAATCAGATGCACACTCCTTTTAAGATGTCCCCTTACCGCATAACATAGTTTCAGAAAGCCAGATACAGCAAACACAAATTCATGAGACCACGCACGGATCGATGGCAGCGATTTTTCAGCAGATACCCAGGAGTAAAAATATTCATACCATAGCGTTATACTGCATTTTTAAAAATTTTATTCAAAATATAAAAAGTTTGCACTTACAAACTGGCGAAATAAAATAGCAGATTCAAAAGAGTTGTAGAGCCGGCCGGCTACAAACGAACAGACACTCCCGTCCTTCTTAGCGTGGTGACGTCAGCACGTATACCCTCAGACGCGTTTCGTTAGAATTAACATTATCAATGAGGAGCGGGCAGCGTGCTGTGTCACCACCTTATATAGAGCTACCCTTGATCTGAGTCACGGATACGAAGCTCAAAGCGCCATCTTGGTTATGGGCAATCGTTATGTGTTGTCTATGGAGGACCTCTGGCAGATGTCCCATTTAAAACCGGAACAAAAAAATTCCATGAATGTTGAGGTCAGTGGTTAACTTCCTAGGTGAATTGAGGCAACTTTATTTAGACTCAATATCTCAGACATTCCTACATGCTACCTATGTGAGACTTCCCCCGATCTTTTTGAATATACCAGGAAGTTCCTATCACAGTGGACGGTGTCCAACTTCCCCAACTAGCCGAGCCAACTTTATTGAAACTCAACATCAGTGACAAGTTGGAAACCGCCCCATGTGTGTATTTAATGATCCTATGGTTAATGCATGTGAATTATAAGCCCGCAATCATGCGGGAAAAAAATATAACAAAGAGAGTGAGGATATTTATTTAAACAATAAAAAGTGAACCCGCGTTACTACAGTGCTGCGGAAAAATAACAAAAAGTGAAAAATCCTTATTTAAAAGGAAATTGAAAAAAACTTTTTGTATAAAAGGTTTTTGTATAAAGGGTTTTATTATTATTCATTCAAGTTAATCCCCTCTGTACTAGTGATTGGATAATACCATGTGATTAAACATATATGTCCACCTTATTGTGTATTAAATTGTGTATAGTGATTATAACAAATATAATAAGTGAAAATATATATAAAGATTAGAAATTAAAAATATACCGTGTACATATATAATCACATCTCGTGTGTATATACTGTACTCACATAATATTGTAACATATGTGAATATTGTGACCTATGTGATATTGTATGTAAATACTAGGAATCACAAAATCCTGTCAAATATTTCTATATTTTACATTCTGCACTACATAAGCACGTATACATAGTTCTATCAAGTGTATATATGTGTATGCACCCCACAAACACATATCAAGTGTACACACGCAAATGGGGGGTGGTTAATTGTAGTTGTTAATTGTATGAGAGATACGCATACATAGCTCAGATCAAGTTTACAAATCGAAGACAGAAAAAAGCTTTACAGTTTATGTTCTACAAGGAAAACAAATATCTGGTCACTATAAGGTACACATCAGGAGTTGTCAATAAATGCGTTAACATCCACATCAATGTTGAGCCCATAGGGGGCATAAGTCCTGGCCTTATAGATCCATGACATTTCTAACTTGGAGATTTCTCTCACAAGTGAGCTCCCCCTCCAGTTTGGGCTAAATTTATCTATCCCCAAAAAAAGAGTGTTTGTGGGATCTTTTTTGTGGACTAATAAATAATGTTTCGAAACTGAATGGTTTTTAAAACCAGTTAATATATTTGTGATATGTTCATTTAACCTGACTTGTAACGGTCGTTTTGTTCTCCCTATATACTGTAATCCACACGGGCATTGCAGTAAATAAACTACACCGGATGTGGCACAGGTTATAAACGGTTTGATATCGAATTGGATCTGTGTACTGGTAGAACGAAAATTCTGGGTCCGTCTATGGGTGCAGCTATTTAAGGAACAAACTCGACACCTACCACATTTATAGTATCCTGATAGCTGGAAGAAGGTTAAATTACTCCTATTCATACCATAGCGTTATACTGCATTTTTAAAAATTTTATTCAAAATATAAAAAGTTTGCACTTACAAACTGGCGAAATAAAATAGCAGATTCAAAAGAGTTGTAGAGCCGGCCGGCTACAAACGAACAGACACTCCCGTCCTTCTTAGCGTGGTGACGTCAGCACGTATACCCTCAGACGCGTTTCGTTAGAATTAACATTATCAATGAGGAGCGGGCAGCGTGCTGTGTCACCACCTTATATAGAGCTACCCTTGATCTGAGTCACGGATACGAAGCTCAAAGCGCCATCTTGGTTATGGGCAATCGTTATGTGTTGTCTATGGAGGACCTCTGGCAGATGTCCCATTTAAAACCGGAACAAAAAATTCCATGAATGTTAAGGTCAGTGGTTAACTTCCTAGGTGAATTGAGGCAACTTTATTTAGACTCAATATCTCAGACATTCCTACATGCTACCTATGTGAGACTTCCCCCGATCTTTTTGAATATACCAGGAAGCTCCTATCACAGTGGACGGTGTCCAACTTCCCCAACTAGCCGAGCCAACTTTATTGAAACTCCACATCAGTGACAAGTTGGAAACCGCCCCATGTGTGTATTTAATGATCCTATGGTTAATGCATGTGAATTATAAGCCCGCAATCATGCGGGAAAAAAATATAACAAAGAGAGTGAGGATATTTATTTAAACAATAAAAAGTGAACCCGCGTTACTACAGTGCTGCGGAAAAATAACAAAAAGTGAAAAATCCTTATTTAAAAGGAAATTGAAAAAAACTTTTTGTATAAAAGGTTTTTGTATAAAGGGTTTTATTATTATTCATTCAAGTTAATCCCCTCTGTACTAGTGATTGGATAATACCATGTGATTAAACATATATGTCCACCTTATTGTGTATTAAATTGTGTATAGTGATTATAACAAATATAATAAGTGAAAATATATATAAAGATTAGAAATTAAAAATATACCGTGTACATATATAATCACATCTCGTGTGTATATACTGTACTCACATAATATTGTAACATATGTGAATATTGTGACCTATGTGATATTGTATGTAAATACTAGGAATCACAAAATCCTGTCAAATATTTCTATATTTTACATTCTGCACTACATAAGCACGTATACATAGTTCAATCAAGTGTATATATGTGTATGCACCCCACAAACACATATCAAGTGTACACACGCAAATGGGGGGTGGTTAATTGTAGTTGTTAATTGTATGAGAGATACGCATACATAGCTCAGATCAAGTTTACAAATCGAAGACAGAAAAAAGCTTTACAGTTTATGTTTTACAAGGAAAACAAATATCTAGTCACTATAAGGTACACATCAGGAGTTGTCAATAAATGCGTTAACATCCACATCAATGTTGAGCCCATAGGGGGCATAAGTCCTGGCCTTATAGATCCATGACATTTCTAACTTGGAGATTTCTCTCACAAGTGAGCTCCCCCTCCAGTTTGGGCTAAATTTATCTATCCCCAAAAAAAGAGTGTTTGTGGGATCTTTTTTGTGGACTAATAAATAATGTTTCGAAACTGAATGGTTTTTAAAACCAGTTAATATATTTGTGATATGTTCATTTAACCTGACTTGTAACGGTCGTTTTGTTCTCCCTATATACTGTAATCCACACGGGCATTGCAGTAAATAAACTACACCGGATGTGGCACAGGTTATAAACGGTTTGATATCGAATTGGATCTGTGTACTGGTAGAACGAAAATTCTGGGTCCGTCTATGGGTGCAGCTATTTAAGGAACAAACTCGACACCTACCACATTTATAGTATCCTGATAGCTGGAAGAAGGTTAAATTACTCCTATTAGGGGGATCCAAGATGTTAGGGGATATTCTATTTCTCAAGGAGGATGCACCCCTAAAGATTACCTGGGGTCTTTCTGGTAGGATGGTACCCAATATTCGATCATTGCAGATGATATGCCAATGTTTGGCTACCATCTGTTTGATCTTCTTATGCTGCAACGAATAAGTCGTCAAAAAGGGTACCCCCTGTGAAAAAGGATTCAACCTCGGTGCTTCTCTCTCTCTCAAGAGATCTCCCCTATTCAGAGACTTCACACTATCGAGTGTACATGCCAAACTTTCTCTAGAGTATCCCTTTTCCAGAAATCTCTGAGTTAAATTCTCCGCCTGCATCAAAAAATCACTATCCTTAGAGCAATTTCTCTTGAGCCTGATGTACTGGCTCTTTGGAACCGAATCCAACCAGGGTTTGTGATGGCATGAATTTGTGGGTATGAAGGAATTCCTATCAGTAGACTTGAAATATGTACAGGTAGTTAAAGTCCCACCATCAGCCTTTATAGTCAAATCGAGAAAATTAATTTCCGATCGACTGGCCTCATATTTCAGTTCAATGCCCCTCTGGTTGTCATTGAGGGAAGTCATAAATGATTGGAGTGATTGGGTGTCACCTTCCCATAGGAGGAGGATGTCATCAATGAATCTTATCCACAGAACCAGTTGGGGTATGTTCTGTGAATAGATGACATCCTCCTCCCATTTGGCCATAAATAAATTGGCTAGGCTAGGGGCATATTTTGCCCCCATAGCCACGCCTCTGCTTTGGATGTAAAATTGATCCCCAAACCAGAAGTAATTGTGTGTTGCTGCAAATTCAAGCAGGTCCATAATAAATGAAACCTGCTGGAGTTGCAGACCAGAATCTCTGGCTAAAAAGCCAGAAACAGCATCGAGACCCAGATTATGTGGGATAATGCTATAGAGGGATGTGACATCTGCAGTCACAAGCAGGGTGTCCATCTTAATCCTAGTTTCCGACAAAATGCTAATGACATGCCTAGAATCCTTAACATACGAAGGCATTTTGCGCACAAGCGGCTGAAGATAGAAATCAATATACCTGCCCACCCGGGACGTCAGGGAATCAATCCCACTTACAATTGGACGACCCGGGGGGCAGGTAGGATTCTTGTGTATCTTCGGAAGATAATATATTGTAGGGGTCCTTGGGGCCCTGGGTATCAGGAATAAACTTTCCCTTTTACACAAAATCCCTGTTGACAGGCCCCTGGATACGATACGTGAAAGATCCCTTGAATATATACCCTTAGGGTCTGAAGGTAGGGGGGTGTAGGTATTTCTATCATCGAGAATTTTGTACATTTCTTTTAGATAGTCTTTTTTGTCGAGTACTACAATACCACCCCCTTTATCAGCAGGTCTTATTACGAGCTCTTTGTTATTGCACAAAGATTCTAAACCTTCCTGCATCATTTTATTATTCTTGGCTTTTTTAATCTCCATGTTTTCCAAATCCTTAAGGATGACGTCCCTGAAAACTCTCAAAGAAGGAGCTAACATCCCAGGAGGGTTGAACAAGGAGGCGTTTGCCAACCCAGAGTGGAGAAACCCACTCATGGGTCTATTACTGATGCTAGTGATCGGATTAACTGTGAGATACCTTTTAATGTTCAACTTCCTCACAAATTTATGCACATCCATATAAGTCTGGAATTTATCCAGACTTCTGGGGGGTGCATATTTTAGGCCTTTATCTAAAACAATTTGTTCTGATTCTGTGAGAGTTTTACTACTCAGATTAAAAATGCCCATTCCCGTTACTTTTTTGGCTTCTTCGATTGCTCGCAGGCGCCTCCCCCCTCTAGTTCCTCGTTTCTTTCGACTGGCCTTTTGACGCCTTGATTTGGTCGGGAAAAACCCCAACCCCCTGGTCTACTCATAGGTGGACGTCCACGTTTAGGTGTATCCATCCGTGGTGGCAAACTGGAAGAGCCATCCCCATATTGGGCATATTGGGAGCCACTCTGCATATAGTTATCGTCAAAAGTATCCTTATCTCTCAAAGGAAAAAAGCTATTGCTGTTATGGACTGAATTTTCTGGGTCCCACCCCGAACCCTGATACTCCGATCCCATACCTGGGTCCTGTTGTTCATTTATGTTAGGATTGCGCCACCAATCAGAACCCCCGTTGCGCTGTCCACGATTATAACTGGTTGAGCCCCTCCCTCTATGTGTGGGGGGGCCTCTATACCATGGTGGAGGGACCTGATGTTGCGGTCCATATTCCTGTATGTAGGCAGGCCTATTGTAACCTGAGGCCTGATGGGTATTATAACCTAAGGCTTGATGGGTATTATAAGGGGGATTATAGGGGGGATTTTGCCTGAATCCAATAGGTCTGTGTGGAGACTGATAAGAATTGTGCCCCCCTCCCCTCTGTTGTTTTATACTACTATTTTTCTTAGGATTGGGTATGTGTGTTTTATTGGGGCGTGGTGTGTTAACAACCCCACTCTCTACTAATTGAGAGGACACCTCCATTTCCATACTATTTTGACCAGCTTGCTCGGCTAGCAGCTTTCTCTGCCATTCAAAGACAGAATTAGTCTGATAGTCTAGCAAATCTCGATTGTATTTTTTCTTTTTTTTGATCCTTTGGTCCTTGTCCTCCTTATCAAGGACTTTCAAAAGGTTTTGTGATTTTTCTCTATATTCCTCACTCTCTTTCATAGGGCATAATTTATCTTTAATAGATTTAATTTCATTATCCAATTTAACCAGTTTAAGATTTTTTCTATCTATCAAAAACTTTAAAAAGGAGACTCCAGCCTTATTCAGATAGGCAAACCATTCTTCAAGGTCAGAATCTCCTTTTTGAGGGGAGATCTCCCACCTAAGGCTTCTGGGAACCATGGCGTGTTTTACATAGGTCTCCAAATAAGCTATATCCCACTTAGTGTGGGTTTCCGATATGAGTAGATTTTTTAATCTTACAAATAACCCTCCGAGGTCTCCCTCTTCTTCTCTATATATTTCAAAGACTCCATCTATGTTAACCACCTTAGTGGCTCTAAATTCAAAAATGTCCATTGCTGAATGGATAGATATTGATATCAGCAGCAGTAATAATATCAGAAACTAAAAATAAAGGGAAAAAAAACTGCGCTAATCAAACAATAAATAAAAACTCTAACATTAGCTGCAATAATAATGAGATAAACACAAGAAAATATTAAGGGAAAAAAAATCGCGCTCTTAGAGTCTGTATACAGGGTTTGAGAATAAAATTCGTTCCAAAAAAGTCTCTTTTATGGGAAATATTTCTCAAACATTGGTTTCCACAGGTTGCTTATATACTCATGGAGGATATGCTTACCAGAAGTAAGCCATAGATCAGCATATGGCTTTAACCCAGCCTGGGTTGGTGATTCGTTGGTTATGGATTGTAACGAAGCAATACCAAATACCTCCTTCTCTTTCTCAGGTGCACTCACAGGACATGGTTAGCAATCACCGTAAAAAACAAACAAAAAAATATACATAGCGTAATACTGACAAACTATATATAGCAAAAACCAGTAGGTGAAGGGTTACCAAGTGGAAAAGGTATCCAATTGAGTGTGAGCAGACACCAGTGATCACAAATATATTTAGGTGACCAAAAAGACACCACCACCATATAAAAGACCTAATTACCAGATATTCAATTGTTGTGCACATAGATAAGGAAACTCTTCTTTTGAATGTTTCCACTTAAAGGTAAACCGCCACAAGTGAGGTTGGACGCGCTATATCTCCAAATCATAGGTAACCACCGTAAGAAGTGCCTCCTTACCAAGCAGTGAAATGACAATCAGCAATGAGAATCAAACAGCAGGCAATCAGATGCACACTCCTTTTGAGATGTCCCCTTACCGCATAACATAGTTTCAGAAAGCCAGATACAGCAAACACAAATTCATGAGACCACGCACGGATCGATGGCAGCGATTTTTCAGCAGATACCCAGGAGTAAAAATATTCATACCATAGCGTTATACTGCATTTTTAAAAATTTTATTCAAAATATAAAAAGTTTGCACTTACAAACTGGCGAAATAAAATAGCAGATTCAAAAGAGTTGTAGAGCCGGCCGGCTACAAACGAACAGACACTCCCGTCCTTCTTAGCGTGGTGACGTCAGCACGTATACCCTCAGACGCGTTTCGTTAGAATTAACATTATCAATGAGGAGCGGGCAGCGTGCTGTGTCACCACCTTATATAGAGCTACCCTTGATCTGAGTCACGGATACGAAGCTCAAAGCGCCATCTTGGTTATGGGCAATCGTTATGTGTTGTCTATGGAGGACCTCTGGCAGATGTCCCATTTAAAACCGGAACAAAAAATTCCATGAATGTTAAGGTCAGTGGTTAACTTCCTAGGTGAATTGAGGCAACTTTATTTAGACTCAATATCTCAGACATTCCTACATGCTACCTATGTGAGACTTCCCCCGATCTTTTTGAATATACCAGGAAGCTCCTATCACAGTGGACGGTGTCCAACTTCCCCAACTAGCCGAGCCAACTTTATTGAAACTCCACATCAGTGACAAGTTGGAAACCGCCCCATGTGTGTATTTAATGATCCTATGGTTAATGCATGTGAATTATAAGCCCGCAATCATGCGGGAAAAAAATATAACAAAGAGAGTGAGGATATTTATTTAAACAATAAAAAGTGAACCCGCGTTACTACAGTGCTGCGGAAAAATAACAAAAAGTGAAAAATCCTTATTTAAAAGGAAATTGAAAAAAACTTTTTGTATAAAAGGTTTTTGTATAAAGGGTTTTATTATTATTCATTCAAGTTAATCCCCTCTGTACTAGTGATTGGATAATACCATGTGATTAAACATATATGTCCACCTTATTGTGTATTAAATTGTGTATAGTGATTATAACAAATATAATAAGTGAAAATATATATAAAGATTAGAAATTAAAAATATACCGTGTACATATATAATCACATCTCGTGTGTATATACTGTACTCACATAATATTGTAACATATGTGAATATCCCCACAAATTCATGCCATCACAAACCCTGGTTGGATTCGGTTCCAAAGAGCCAGTACATCAGGCTCAAGAGAAATTGCTCTAAGGATAGTGATTTTTTGATGCAGGCGGAGAATTTAACTCAGAGATTTCTGGAAAAGGGATACTCTAGAGAAAGTTTGGCATGTACACTCGATAGTGTGAAGTCTCTGAATAGGGGAGATCTCTTGAGAGAGAGAGAAGCACCGAGGTTGAATCCTTTTTCACAGGGGGTACCCTTTTTGACGACTTATTCGTTGCAGCATAAGAAGATCAAACAGATGGTAGCCAAACATTGGCATATCATCTGCAATGATCGAATTTTGGGTACCATCCTACCAGAAAGACCCCAGGTAATCTTTAGGGGTGCATCCTCCTTGAGAAATAGAATATCCCCTAACATCTTGGATCCCCCTAATAGGAGTAATTTAACCTTCTTCCAGCTATCAGGATACTATAAATGTGGTAGGTGTCGAGTTTGTTCCTTAAATAGCTGCACCCATAGACGGACCCAGAATTTTCGTTCTACCAGTACACAGATCCAATTCGATATCAAACCGTTTATAACCTGTGCCACATCCGGTGTAGTTTATTTACTGCAATGCCCGTGTGGATTACAGTATATAGGGAGAACAAAACGACCGTTACAAGTCAGGTTAAATGAACATATCACAAATATATTAACTGGTTTTAAAAACCATTCAGTTTCGAAACATTATTTATTAGTCCACAAAAAAGATCCCACAAACACTCTTTTTTTGGGGATAGATAAATTTAGCCCAAACTGGAGGGGGAGCTCACTTGTGAGAGAAATCTCCAAGTTAGAAATGTCATGGATCTATAAGGCCAGGACTTATGCCCCCTATGGGCTCAACATTGATGTGGATGTTAACGCATTTATTGACAACTCCTGATGTGTACCTTATAGTGACCAGATATTTGTTTTCCTTGTAGAACATAAACTGTAAAGCTTTTTTCTGTCTACGATTTGTAAACTTGATCTGAGCTATGTATGCGTATCTCTCATACAATTAACAACTACAATTAACCACCCCCCATTTGCGTGTGTACACTTGATATGTGTTTGTGGGGTGCATACACATATATACACTTGATAGAACTATGTATACGTGCTTATGTAGTGCAGAATGTAAAATATAGAAATATTTGACAGGATTTTGTGATTCCTAGTATTTACATACAATATCACATAGGTCACAATATTCACATATGTTACAATATTATGTGAGTACAGTATATACACACGAGATGCAGGGCCGGACTGGGAATGAAAACCAGCCCTGGAAAAAATTTCATACCAGCCCCATAGCATTATTATACCAGCCCAACAGCATAACGTCATTATTTTCTTGTTCATAAAAGGGAAAACCATACATTTTAAAGCACATTTGAAGAGTGCATTATATATAGATAAGACACATATAAAAGCACATAGGGCTTTATATATATATATAAAAGCAAATTATAACTATAGCGGCATGATCCCGATGCGCTTGTGTCACCTCGACAATCACAGCCGTGATTACATGTGATGTAAATAGAGAGCCGCTTGCTAGGCGATCGGCTCTCCTCTCCTCACACGGAAGTTCTCAGTGAGGAGAGGAGAGCGGATCGCTGCAGCCAGCCAGTGATCAGTGAGTATGAGCTGTTTTTTTTACAGCTTTTTACACACTGATCACCAGCCTAGTGTCCCCACACAATGTAAACACACAAAGTCCCCAAAATAATGTCCCCACACACATGTCCCTACACAGTAAAAACACCCATCCCCCACATATGTAACAGTAAAATCACATGTCCCAATGATGATCTGCACACATCTATACTGCGCAATACTGCACACTATTATACACTTAACAGGATTTTTTTTTTTACCAAAGACATGTAGCAGAATACATTTTGGCTAAGATTTATGAAAAATTTGTTTTTATTGGATTTCTTTTAAAATAGAAAGAAGAAAATATTTTTTTTTCCAAATTTCTGCTTTTTTTTCCGCTTATATCACAAAAAATAAAAAACGGAGTCATGAATAAATACCACCAAAAGAAAGCTCTATTTGTGTGAACAGCATTGCATGACCGCGCAATTGTCATTGAAAGTGCGAGAGCGCTTAAAGCTGAAAATTGGCCTGGGAAGGAAGGGGGCGAAAGTGCCCGTTAATGAACACAAAAAAAAACAAAAAACTGCCTGCACACCATTGCCCTTTACACATGTATGGTATATCAAAATTTAGGAGTTTTTTACTCTGTCCGTAAATGCCAACCTCCTTTTTATAGGGCACACATGTAAATGTAAAACATGGTGGTATTTCCCCACCCAGGAGAAATACAACCGGGCAGTGGCGGTGCATCCATAGAGGGTGCAGGAGCGCTGCCCCCTCTTTCCTGCACCCGTCAACCTTCAATAGATAGATTCATGCATTGCATGAATCTATCTATTGTCGCCGCTGCCACCCCCTATTCAGGTGTCCGGGCCCTTGCCAGGCACCGGGCATCTAAATTACAGGGGGTGTTTTTGGAAGTGCCTGATTAGAGCCGTCAGCTCTAATAGGCGTCCTGATTAGAGCCATGGGCTCTAATAGGCTTCCAAATTGGTAAACAGCCGGCGCACTGCTGTGCGTTCGCTGCTTACACAGTGCTGTGTTAGGGAATCAAATAAATCGCTTCCCTAACACTGACCCACCTCTCAGCCAATCAGGTGCACCGGGTCTGGTTACCTGTCACCTGATTGGCTGAAGCGACAGGCGCTGTGATTGGATGCCTATCGGGCGTCCAATCATAGCAAAAGAGGACGGGAGAAGACATTAAGGACTTGGAGGAAGCGTGGAGGAATGCGATGACCCGAGACAGGTAAGTGTCGGGCAGGGGGGACACTGGGAGCATCTGATGGGACAAACTGGTGGCAATTGATGGGACAAACTGGCGGCAATTGATGGTTACAGTGGCTGCATTTGATGGCAGTGGCTGCGCTTGATGGCACAGTGGCTGCATTTAATGGGCACAGTGGTGGCAATTTATGGGTACAGTGGCTGCGTTTGATGGTACAGCTGCTATGTTTGATGGTACAGCTGCTATGTTTGATGGTACAGCTGCTATGTTTGATGGGCACAGTGGCTGCAATTTGATGGGCACAGTGGCTGGCAATTTATGGGCACAGTGGCTGTGTTTGATGGGCACAGTGGCTGCGTTTGTTTGATTGGCACAGTGGTGGCAATTTATGGGTACAGTGGCTGCGTTTGATGGCACAGTGGCTGCGTTTGATGGCACAGTGGCTGCGTTTGATGGCACAGTGGCTGCGTTTGATGGCACAGTGGCTGCGTTTGATGGCACAGTGGCTGCGTTTGATGGGCACAGTGGTGGAAATTTATGGGCACAGTGGCTGCGTTTGATGGGCACAGTGGTGGCAATTTATGGGCACAGTGGCTGCGTTTGATGGCACAGTGGCTGCGTTTGATGGGCACGGTGGCTGCATTTGATGGGCAGTGGCTGCGTTTGATGGGCACAATGGCTGCGTTTAATGGGCACAGTGTGGCAATTTATGGGTACAGTGGCTGCGTTTGATGGCACAGTGGCAGTGTTTAATGGGCACAGTGGTGGCAATTTATGGACACAGTGGCTGCGTTTGATGGGCAGTGGCTGCGTTTGATGGGCACAGTGGCTGAGTTTAATGGGCACAGTGTGGCAATTTATGGGCACAGTGGCTGCGTTTGATGGACAGTGGCTGTGTTTGATGGGCACAGTGGCTGCGTTTAATGGGCACAGTGTGGCAATTTATGGGTACAGTGGCTGCGTTTGATGGTACAGTGGCTGTGTTTGATGGCACAGTGGCAGCGTTTAATGGGCACAGTGGTGGCAATTTATGGGCACAGTGGCTGCATTTAATGGCGCAGTGGCTGCGTTTGATGGACAGTGGCTGTGTTTGATGGGCACAGTGGCTGCGTTTAATGGGCACAGTGTGGCAATTTATGGGTACAGTGGCTGCGTTTGATGGTACAGTGGCTGTGTTTGATGGCACAGTGGCAGCGTTTAATGGGCACAGTGGTTGCAATTTATGGGCACAGTGGTTGCAATTAATGGGCACAGTGGCTGCATTTAATGGCACAGTGGCTGCGTTTGATGGGCACAGTGGCTGCGTTTGATGGGCACAGTGGCAGTGTTTAATGGGCACAGTGGTGGCAATTTATGGGCACAGTGGCTGTGTTTGATGGCACAGTGGCTGCGTTTGATGGGCACCTTGGTGGCAAATTATGGGCACGGTGGCTATGTTTGATGGGCACAGTGGCTGCGTTTGATGGGCACAGCGGTGGCAAATTATGGGCACAGTGGCTGCGTTTGAGGGCACAGTGGCCTGCGTTTGAGGGCACAGTGGCCTGCGTTTGAGGGCACAGTGGCCTGCGTTTGATGGGCACCTTGGTGGCAAATTATGGGCACAGTGGCCTGCGTTTGAGGGCACAGTGGCCTGCGTTTGAGGGCACAGTGGCATGCGTTTGATGGGCACAGTGGCATGCGTTTGATGGGCACCTTATTGGCAAATTATGGGCACAGTGGCCTGCGTTTGAGGGCACAGTGGCCTGCGTTTGAGGGCACAGTGGCCTGCGTTTGAGGGCACAGTGGCCTGCGTTTGAGGGCACAGTGGCCTGCGTTTGAGGGCACAGTGGCCTGCGTTTGAGGGCACAGTGCCTGCGTTTGAGGGCACAGTGGCCTGCGTTTGAGGGCACAGTGGCCTGCGTTTGAGGGCACAGTGGCATGCGTTTGAGGGCACAGTGGCCTGCGTTTGAGGGCACAGTGGCTGCGTTTGAGGGCACAGTGGCATGCGTTTGAGGGCACAGTGGCCTGCGTTTGAGGGCACAGTGCCTGCGTTTGAGGGCACAGTGGCTGCGTTTGAGGGCACAGTGGCCTGCGTTTGAGGGCACAGTGGCCTGCGTTTGATGGGCACCTTGGTGGCAAATTATGGGCACAGTGGCACAGTGGCTGCGTTTGAGGGCACAGTGATGCAATTGATGTTTTTTCAGTTTGCGCCCCCCCCCCCCCAAGACACTGCAACGCTCTCTAAAAAAAATGCACTATTTATTTGAGAGAGAGAGGGGGGGAGGGAGAGAGAGAGGAGAGAGAGGGGGGGAGAGAGGGGGGGGGAGAGAGGGGAGGAGAGAGAGGGGGGGGAGGGGAGAGGGGGGAGAGAGAGAGAGAGAGAGAGGAGGGGAGAGGGGGGAGAGAGAGAGGGGGGGGAGAGAGGGGGAGAGAGGGGGAGAGAGGGGGGGGAGAGAGAGAGAGAGAGGGGGGGGGAGAGGGAGAGAGGGGGGAGAGAGAGAGAGAGGGGGGGGAGGGAGAGAGAGAGGGAGGGAGAGAGGGGGGGGGGAGGAGGAGAGGAGAGGGAGAGAGGGGGGAGAGAGAGAGGGGGAGAGAGAGAGAGAGAGAGAGGGAGGGGGGAGAGGGGGGAGGAGAGAGAGAGAGAGGGGGAGGGGGGGGGGGGGGAGGAGGAGAGGGGGGAGAGGGGAGGGAGAGAGAGGGAGAGAGGGGGAGAGAGAGGGGGAGAGAGAGAGAGGGGGAGAGTGGAGGAGAGAGAGAGAGGGGGGGGAGAGAGGGGGGGAGAGGGGAGAGAGGGGGGAGAGGAGAGAGGGGGAGAGGGAGGGGGGAGAGAGGGGGGAGAGAGGGGGGGGGGGGGAGAGGGAGAGAGGAGAGGAGAGAGGGGGAGGAGAGAGGAGGGGGGGGGAGAGAGGAGGAGAGGGGGGGGGAGAGAGAGAGAGGGGGAGGGGGGAGAGGAGAGGGGGAGGGAGGGGAGAGAGAGAGAGGGGGAGGGAGAGAGGGGGGGGGAGGGGGAGAGGAGGGGGGAGAGAGAGAGGGGGGAGGGGGGGGGGAGAGGGGGAGAGAGAGAGAGGGGGTGGGGGAGGAGAGAGAGCGAGAGGGAGAGAGAGGGAGGAGTGAGGAGGGAGAGAGAGAGATGGGAGTAGAGAGAGAGAGGGGGAAGGGGAGAGAGAGAGAGAGAGGGGGAAGGAGAGAAGGGAGGGGGAGAGGAGGGAGAGGGCGAGAGAGGGGGGGAGGGAGAGAGAGGCGAGAGAGGAGGGGAGGGGAGGAGAGGGGGAAGAGGGAGGGGGAGAGGGGAGACGAGAGAGGGGGGGGGAGAGGAGAGAGGGAGAGGGGGAGGGGGGGGGGAGAGGGGGGGGAGGAGAGGGGGGAGGGAGGGAGGGGGGGAGGAGGAGAGGGGGGGGAGGAGAGGGAGGGGGGGGAGGGGAGAGAGAGAGGAGAGGAGAGGGAGGGGGGGGGGGGGGGAGAGGGGGGGAAGAGGGGGGGGGGGGGGAGAGAGGGGGGGGGAGAGGGGGGGGGGGGGGGGGGGAGAGAGGGGGGGGAGAGAGAGGGAGAGGGCAGGTACCTTAATTCTTCTTTCTCCACCATGAGCGGCCGTCCACTTCAAGTTCTCCTATTCTCCTCGTGCAGACTGCAGACTAGTGGGCGTGCCGATGGGGAGGAGAAATCAGCGGTGCTGCGCTGCCGTGCGTGGCGCCGCACGGGCCGAATGAAGGAATCAGCCTTCCTCATGCTCCGCCCCTCAGTCACAGACAGGCATAGATAGGATAGGATTGGATAGCATAGCAATGTGGGCGGCGCGGCCGCGGAGATACAGGCAAGCGCGCCCCGCCCCCCCCCCCCCCCCGCACACATAGCCGCCCGTCCACTAATCTTCCCTAACACTAACCCGTGCCAGGATCAATCATTGCAACGAGCGGCGGGCCGGCGGCCGCCGCTGCTGTTTGCTGTTTTTTTTTTCCTGACACTGGCGCCGCTGACACTGGCAGACAGAAGCGGCCCCAGGGCACTGAAAGCAGGCGGCCTACCGGGAAATTTCCCGGTATCCCGGTAGGCCAGTCCGGCACTGACGAGATGTGATTATATATGTACACGGTATATTTTTAATTTCTAATCTTTATATATATTTTCACTTATTATATTTGTTATAATCACTATACACAATTTAATACACAATAAGGTGGACATATATGTTTAATCACATGGTATTATCCAATCACTAGTACAGAGGGGATTAACTTGAATGAATAATAATAAAACCCTTTATACAAAAACCTTTTATACAAAAAGTTTTTTTCAATTTCCTTTTAAATAAGGATTTTTCACTTTTTGTTATTTTTCCGCAGCACTGTAGTAACGCGGGTTCACTTTTTATTGTTTAAATAAATATCCTCACTCTCTTTGTTATATTTTTTTCCCGCATGATTGCGGGCTTATAATTCACATGCATTAACCATAGGATCATTAAATACACACATGGGGCGGTTTCCAACTTGTCACTGATGTGGAGTTTCAATAAAGTTGGCTCGGCTAGTTGGGGAAGTTGGACACCGTCCACTGTGATAGGAGCTTCCTGGTATATTCAAAAAGATCGGGGGAAGTCTCACATAGGTAGTATGTAGGAATGTCTGAGATATTGAGTCTAAATAAAGTTGCCTCAATTCACCTAGGAAGTTAACCACTGACCTTAACATTCATGGAATTTTTTTGTTCCGGTTTTAAATGGGACATCTGCCAGAGGTCCTCCATAGACAACACATAACGATTGCCCATAACTAAGATGGCGCTTTGAGCTTCGTATCCGTGACTCAGATCAAGGGTAGCTCTATATAAGGTGGTGACACAGCACGCTGCCCGCTCCTCATTGATAATGTTAATTCTAACGAAACGCGTCTGAGGGTATACGTGCTGACGTCACCACGCTAAGAAGGACGGGAGTGTCTGTTCGTTTGTAGCCGGCCGGCTCTACAACTCTTTTGAATCTGCTATTTTATTTCGCCAGTTTGTAAGTGCAAACTTTTTATATTTTGAATAAAATTTTTAAAAATGCAGTATAACGCTATGGTATGAATATTTTTACTCCTGGGTATCTGCTGAAAAATCGCTGCCATCGATCCGTGCGTGGTCTCATGAATTTGTGTTTGCTGTATCTGGCTTTCTGAAACTATGTTATGCGGTAAGGGGACATCTCAAAAGGAGTGTGCATCTGATTGCCTGCTGTTTGATTCTCATTGCTGATTGTCATTTCACTGCTTGGTAAGGAGGCACTTCTTACGGTGGTTACCTATGATTTGGAGATATAGCGCGTCCAACCTCACTTGTGGCGGTTTACCTTTAAGTGGAAACATTCAAAAGAAGAGTTTCCTTATCTATGTGCACAACAATTGAATATCTGGTAATTAGGTCTTTTATATGGTGGTGGTGTCTTTTTGGTCACCTAAATATATTTGTGATCACTGGTGTCTGCTCACACTCAATTGGATACCTTTTCCACTTGGTAACCCTTCACCTACTGGTTTTTGCTATATATAGTTTGTCAGTATTACGCTATGTATATTTTTTTTTTTGTTTTTTACGGTGATTGCTAACCATGTCCTGTGAGTGCACCTGAGAAAGAGAAGGAGGTATTTGGTATTGCTTCGTTACAATCCATAACCAACGAATCACCAACCCAGGCTGGGTTAAAGCCATATGCTGATCTATGGCTTACATCTGGTAAGCATATCCTCCATGAGTATATAAGCAACCTGTGGAAACCAATGTTTGAGAAATATTTCCCATAAAAAGAGACTTTTTTGGAACGAATTTTATTCTCAAACCCTGTATACAGACTCTAAGAGCGCGATTTTTTTTCCTTAATATTTTCTTGTGTTTATCTCATTATTATTGCAGCTAATGTTAGAGTTTTTATTTTGTTTGATTAGCGCAGTTTTTTTCCCTTTATTTTTAGTTTCTGATATTATTACTGCTGCTGATATCAATATCTATCCATTCAGCAATGGACATTTTTGAATTTAGAGCCACTAAGGTGGTTAACATAGATGGAGTCTTTGAAATATATAGAGAAGAAGAGGGAGACCTCGGAGGGTTATTTGTAAGATTAAAAAATCTACTCATATCAGAAACCCACACTAAGTGGGATATAGCTTATTTGGAGACCTATGTAAAACACGCCATGGTTCCCAGAAGCCTCAGGTGGGAGATCTCCCCTCAAAAAGGAGATTCTGACCTTGAAGAATGGTTTGCCTATCTGAATAAGGCTGGAGTCTCCTTTTTAAAGTTTTTGATAGATAGAAAAAATCTTAAACTGGTTAAATTGGATAATGAAATTAAATCTATTAAAGATAAATTATGCCCTATGAAAGAGAGTGAGGAATATAGAGAAAAATCACAAAACCTTTTGAAAGTCCTTGATAAGGAGGACAAGGACCAAAGGATCAAAAAAAAGAAAAAATACAATCGAGATTTGCTAGACTATCAGACTAATTCTGTCTTTGAATGGCAGAGAAAGCTGCTAGCCGAGCAAGCAGGTCAAAATAGTATGGAAATGGAGGTGTCCTCTCAATTAGTAGAGAGTGGGGTCGTTAACACACCACGCCCCAATAAAACACACATACCCAATCCTAAGAAAAATAGTAGTATAAAACAACAGAGGGGAGGGGGGCACAATTCTTATCAGTCTCCACACAGACCTATTGGATTCAGGCAAAATCCCCCCTATAATCCCCCTTATAATACCCATCAAGCCTTAGGTTATAATACCCATCAGGCCTCAGGTTACAACAGGCCTGCCTACATACAGGAATATGGACCGCAACATCAGGTCCCTCCACCATGGTATAGAGGCCCCCCCACACATAGAGGGAGGGGCTCAACCAGTTATAATCGTGGACAGCGCAACGGGGGTTCTGATTGGTGGCGCAATCCTAACATAAATGAACAACAGGACCCAGGTTGGGGATCGGAGTATCAGGGTTCGGGGTGGGACCCAGAAAATTCAGTCCATAACAGCAATAGCTTTTTTCCTTTGAGAGATAAGGATACTTTTGATGATAACTATTTGCAGAGTGGCTCCCAATATGCCCAATATGGGGATGGCTCCTCCAGTTTGCCACCACGGATGGATACACCTAAACGTGGACGTCCACCTATGAGTAGACCAGGGGGTTGGGGTTTTTCCCGACCAAATCAAGGCGTCAAAAGGCCAGTCGAAAGAAACGAGGAACTAGAGGGGGGAGGCGCTTGCGAGCAATCGAAGAAGCCAAAAAAGTAACGGGAATGGGCATTTTCAATCTGAGTAGTAAAACTCTCACAGAATCAGAACAAATTGTTTTAGATAAAGGCCTAAAATATGCACCCCCCAGAAGTCTGGATAAATTCCAGACTTATATGGATGTGCATAAATTTGTGAGGAAGTTGAACATTAAAAGGTATCTCACAGTTAATCCGATCACTAGCATCAGTAATAGACCCATGAGTGGGTTTCTCCACTCTGGGCTGGCAAACGCCTCCTTGTTCAACCCTCCTGGGATGTTAGCTCCTTCTTTGAGAGTTTTCAGGGACGTCATCCTTAAGGATTTGGAAAACATGGAGATTAAAAAAGCCAAGAATAATAAAATGATGCAGGAAGGTTTAGAATCTTTGTGCAATAACAAAGAGCTCGTAATAAGACCTGCTGATAAAGGGGGTGGTATTGTAGTACTCGACAAAAAAGACTATCTAAAAGAAATGTACAAAATTCTCGATGATAGAAATACCTACACCCCCCTACCTTCAGACCCTAAGGGTATATATTCAAGGGATCTTTCACGTATCGTATCCAGGGGCCTGTCAACAGGGATTTTGTGTAAAAGGGAAAGTTTATTCCTGATACCCAGGGCCCCAAGGACCCCTACAATATATTATCTTCCGAAGATACACAAGAATCCTACCTGCCCCCCGGGTCGTCCAATTGTAAGTGGGATTGATTCCCTGACGTCCCGGGTGGGCAGGTATATTGATTTCTATCTTCAGCCGCTTGTGCGCAAAATGCCTTCGTATGTTAAGGATTCTAGGCATGTCATTAGCATTTTGTCAGAAACTAGGATTAAGATGGACACCCTGCTTGTGACTGCAGATGTCACATCCCTCTATAGCATTATCCCACATAATCTGGGTCTCGATGCTGTTTCTGGCTTTTTAGCCAGAGATTCTGGTCTGCAACTCCAGCAGGTTTCATTTATTATGGACCTGCTTGAATTTGCAGCAACACACAATTACTTCTGGTTTGGGGATCAATTTTACATCCAAAGCAGAGGCGTGGCTATGGGGGCAAAATATGCCCCTAGCCTAGCCAATTTATTTATGGCCAAATGGGAGGAGGATGTCATCTATTCACAGAACATACCCCAACTGGTTCTGTGGATAAGATTCATTGATGACATCCTCCTCCTATGGGAAGGTGACACCCAATCACTCCAATCATTTATGACTTCCCTCAATGACAACCAGAGGGGCATTGAACTGAAATATGAGGCCAGTCGATCGGAAATTAATTTTCTCGATTTGACTATAAAGGCTGATAGTGGGACTTTAACTACCTGTACATATTTCAAGTCTACTGATAGGAATTCCTTCATACCCACAAATTCATGCCATCACAAACCCTGGTTGGATTCGGTTCCAAAGAGCCAGTACATCAGGCTCAAGAGAAATTGCTCTAAGGATAGTGATTTTTTGATGCAGGCGGAGAATCTAACTCAGAGATTTCTGGAAAAGGGATACTCTAGAGAAAGTTTGGCATGTACACTCGATAGTGTGAAGTCTCTGAATAGGGGAGATCTCTTGAGAGAGAGAGAAGCACCGAGGTTGAATCCTTTTTCACAGGGGGTACCCTTTTTGACGACTTATTCGTTGCAACATAAGAAGATCAAACAGATGGTAGCCAAACATTGGCATATCATCTGCAATGATCGAATATTGGGTACCATCCTACCAGAAAGACCCCAGGTAATCTTTAGGGGTGCATCCTCCTTGAGAAATAGAATATCCCCTAACATCTTGGATCCCCCTAATAGGAGTAATTTAACCTTCTTCCAGCTATCAGGATACTATAAATGTGGTAGGTGTCGAGTTTGTTCCTTAAATAGCTGCACCCATAGACGGACCCAGAATTTTCGTTCTACCAGTACACAGATCCAATTCGATATCAAACCGTTTATAACCTGTGCCACATCCGGTGTAGTTTATTTACTGCAATGTCCGTGTGGATTACAGTATATAGGGAGAACAAAACGACCGTTACAAGTCAGGTTAAATGAACATATCACAAATATATTAACTGGTTTTAAAAACCATTCAGTTTCGAAACATTATTTATTAGTCCACAAAAAAGATCCCACAAACACTCTTTTTTTGGGGATAGATAAATTTAGCCCAAACTGGAGGGGGAGCTCACTTGTGAGAGAAATCTCCAAGTTAGAAATGTCATGGATCTATAAGGCCAGGACTTATGCCCCCTATGGGCTCAACATTGATGTGGATGTTAACGCATTTATTGACAACTCCTGATGTGTACCTTATAGTGACTAGATATTTGTTTTCCTTGTAAAACATAAACTGTAAAGCTTTTTTCTGTCTTCGATTTGTAAACTTGATCTGAGCTATGTATGCGTATCTCTCATACAATTAACAACTACAATTAACCACCCCCCATTTGCGTGTGTACACTTGATATGTGTTTGTGGGGTGCATACACATATATACACTTGATTGAACTATGTATACGTGCTTATGTAGTGCAGAATGTAAAATATAGAAATATTTGACAGGATTTTGTGATTCCTAGTATTTACATACAATATCACATAGGTCACAATATTCACATATGTTACAATATTATGTGAGTACAGTATATACACACGAGATGTGATTATATATGTACACGGTATATTTTTAATTTCTAATCTTAAATATATTTTCACTTATTATATTTGTTATAATCACTATACACAATTTAATACACAATAAGGTGGACATATATGTTTAATCACATGGTATTATCTAATCACTAGTACAGAGGGGATTAACTTGAATGAATAATAATAAAACCCTTTATACAAAAACCCTTATACAAAAAGTTTTTTCAATTTCCTTTTAAATAAGGATTTTTCACTTTTTGTTATTTTTCCGCAGCACTGTAGTAACGCGGGTTCACTTTTTATTGTTTAAATAAATATCCTCACTCTCTTTGTTATATTTTTTCCCGCATGATTGCGGGCTTATAATTCACATACATTAACCATAGGATCATTAAATACACACATGGGGCGGTTTCCAGCTTGTCACTGATGTTGAGTTTCAATAAAGTTGGCTCGGCTAGTTGGGGAAGTTGGACACCGTCCACTGTGATAGGAACTTCCTGGTATATTCAAAAAGATCGGGGGAAGTCTCACATAGATAGTATGTAGGAATGTCTGAGATATTGAGTCTAAATAAAGTTGCCTCAATTCACCTAGGAAGTTAACCACTGACCTCAACATTCATGGAATTTTTTGTTCCGGTTTTAAATGGGACATCTGCCAGAGGTCCTCCATAGACAACACATAACGATTGCCCATAACTAAGATGGCGCTTTGAGCTTCGTATCCGTGACTCAGATCAAGGGTAGCTCTATATAAGGTGGTGACACAGCACGCTGCCCGCTCCTCATTGATAATGTTAATTCTAACGAAACGCGTCTGAGGGTATACGTGCTGACGTCACCACGCTAAGAAGGACGGGAGTGTCTGTTCGTTTGTAGCCGGCCGGCTCTACAACTCTTTTGAATCTGCTATTTTATTTCGCCAGTTTGTAAGTGCAAACTTTTTATATTTTGAATAAAATTTTTAAAAATGCAGTATAACGCTATGGTATGAATATTTTTACTCCTGGGTATCTGCTGAAAAATCGCTGCCATCGATCCGTGCGTGGTCTCATGAATTTGTGTTTGCTGTATCTGGCTCTCTGAAACTATGTTATGCGGTAAGGGGACATCTTAAAAGGAGTGTGCATCTGATTGCCTGCTGTTTGATTCTCATTGCTGATTGTCATTTCACTGTTTGGTAAGGAGGCACTTCTTACGGTGGTTACCTATGATTTGGAGATATAGCGCGTCCAACCTCACTTGTGGCGGTTTACCTTTAAGTGGAAACATTCAAAAGAAGAGTTTCCTTATCTATGTGCACAACAATTGAATATCTGGTAATTAGGTCTTTTATATGGTGGTGGTGTCTTTTTGGTCACCTAAATATATTTGTGATCACTGGTGTCTGCTCACACTCAATTGGATACCTTTCCCACTTGGTAACCCTTCACCTACTGGTTTTTGCTATATATAGTTTGTCAGTATTACGCTATGTATATTTTTTTGTTTTTTACGGTGATTGCTAACCATGTCCTGTGAGTGCACCTGAGAAAGAGAAGGAGGTATTTGGTATTGCTTCGTTACAACCCATAACCAACGAATCACCAACCCAGGCTGGGTTAAAGCCATATGCTGATCTATGGCTTACTTCTGGTAAGCATATCCTCCATGAGTATATAAGCAACCTGTGGAAACCAATGTTTGAGAAATATTTCCCATAAAAAGAGACTTTTTTGGAACGAATTTTATTCTCAAACCCTGTATACAGACTCTAAGAGCGCGATTTTTTTCCTTCAGACTTTTGTTGGCAGAAAGTTGGTCCGTTCGCACATCCAACAAAAGTCCGATAAAACCTGGAAAAAGTTGGTCCGATGGAGCGTACACACGGTCGGATGTTGGTCCAAAACAGCTAATTTGCATGTTGGTTGTCAAAAAGTCCGATCGTGTGTACGGGCCTTTTGAATGACAATTGCGTCATGCAACACTCTACCCATATGACATTTTTTGCATTTTTTTCACACAAATGAATGAACAAGTTTGGGCTGGAGGATTTTGATTGGTCTGCACAGAGTCATAACCTCAACCCCATAGAACATCCTTTGGGATGAATTCTCGTCCACTTCAGTGCCTGACCTCATAAATGTGCTTCTGGAAGAATGGGCAAACATTCCCATAGACACACTCCTAAACCTTGTGGACGGCCTTCCCAGAAGAGTTAAGGCTGTTAAAGCTGCAAAGGGTGGAGCCAACTCAATATTGAACCCTGCGGACGAAGACTGTGATGCAATTAAAGTCCGCATGCGTGTAAAGGCAGGTGTCCCAATACTTTTGGTAATATAGTGTATATGAAAATTGATCAATCCTGATGTACTGACAGCCTATTTAATTTCTTGAGGCTAGAAAATGCCAGGACAGTACAAATGTCCCCCCCCCCCCCCCCCCCCCCAAACACTTAGCAAGAGGAATGGCAAGTTGTTTGAAGTTGTCATTTTTTGTCACAATTTTTTGGATTTTTCAAGAAATTAAAAAAATTATTTTTTTCACAAAGTTGCCATTATAACAAGTTACCGTATTTCTCACACACAGCATAGGCATTCCTAGAATTACACCCCAAAACACATTCTGCTACACCTCCTGAGTATGGGTATACCGCATGCATGAGACTTTTTCTCAGCCTGGACACATAGAGGGACCCAAAATCCAAGGAGTACCTTTGGGCTTTCAGTGTCAGTTCACACTTGTGCAATGTGATTGCGATGCAAATTTTTGCTATTCAACAGTGCGAGTTTCCTGTGCGTTTTTGGTAATTAACAGCACAATTGTAATACGAATTAATGTGCTTACCATGTTAATTAAGCTCAGATGTGATTTGTGCTCTGGCCAATCAAAAAGACAAGCAAAAAAATGGGTGTTAACTTCCTGTGCACTTCCCGTTTTTTTTTTTTGTGGGAAGAGTACAGTCGGTGAGGAGTGTGTTTTTTTGTGAGTTGTCGGTAAGGAGTGGGATTTATGGTGATTATTATGTGTCATCATTTGCCCTTGGTTATGGAAGAAGTTGTTACTGCTACTGCTGCAGTCCTGATGGACAAAGCCAAGAGGAGGAGGAGGAGACCGATGAGAACACAAAGATATTGGGTCCATCCAATAATTTCAAATAGGGAAGAGAGAGGCCAGTTCAGGATCTTCTATAATGATCTCCGACAACATGAAGAGAAGTTCTTCAACAATTCCCAGATGTCAGTAAATACCGTATTTATCGGCGTATAACACGCACCGGCGTATAACACGCACCCCAAGTTTAGGAGGGCATTTTAACCGCTTCCCGACCGCCTCCTGCACATATACGTCGGCAGAATGGCACGGCTAGGCAAAAGCACGTATATATAAACGTCCCCTTTAATTGCCTACCCGGTCGGGAGCTCCGTGACCGCGGCCGCGGGACCAGCGGACCCGATCGCCGCTGGTGTCCCGCGATCGGGTCACAGAGCTGAAGAACGGGGTGAGGTCTGTGTAAACAAACCTCTCCCCGCGCTTCCTACACTGCCTGTCACTGATCGGCTGTTCCTGTCATCGGGAACGCCGATCAGTGACGTTAGTCACGCCCCCTACTGTAAAAAAAAAACACACACACGTCACACTAACTCCTCTCCGCCCCCTAGTGGTTAACTCCTTCACTGCCACTGTCATTTACATAGGAATCAGTGCATTTAAATAGCACTGATTTCTGTATAAATGACAATGGTCCCAAAAATGTGTCAAAAATGTCCGATGTGTCCGCCATAATGTCGCAGTCACAATAAAAATCGCTGATCGCCGCCATTACTAGTAAAAAAAACATATAAATAAAAATGCTATAAAACTATCCCCTATTTTGTAAACGCTATAACTTTTGTGCAAACCAATCAATAATCGCTAATTGTGATTTTTTTTTACCAAAAATATGTAGAAGAATACGTATCGGCCTTAACTGAGGAAAAAAAATGTTTTTTTATATATTTTTTGGGGATATTTATTATAGCAAAAAGTAAAAAATATTGCATTCTTTTCAAAATTGTCGCTCTATTTTTGTTTATAGTGCAAAAAAATAAAAACCGCAGGGGCGATCAAATACCACCAAAAGAAAGCTCTATTTGTGGGGAAAAAAGGACGCCAATTTTGTTTGGGAGCCACGTCGCACGACAGCGCAATTGTCAGTTAAAGCGATGCAGTGCCGAATCGCAAAAAGGGGCCTGGTCCTTTGGCTGCCAATTGGTCCGGGGCTGAAGTGGTTAAGGAAAAAAAGTTTTAGGAGAGAAGTTTAGGGAAAAAAAAAAAACTTACATTTAAGCGTCATTTGCAGCTTGCCAGCGTCATTTGCAGCTTGCCCACGTTTAAATTTCCCGCCGCCGAAAAAGACCGAGCGCAGACGAAAAAGACCGAGCTGATTGTTCGGCTCCGCTCGCAGTCCCGCCTCCCTGCTGTTTCGGGAGCGAGCGCAGGGAGGCGGGACTGCAAGCGTTTCCGAACAGTCGGCTCGGTCTTTTTCATCGGCGCTCGGTCTTTTTCGGCGGAGCTCATTTTTTTTTTGGCGCCGCTCAATTTTTTTTGTCACTTTTTTTTGGGGGATCGGCGTATAACACGCACCCACGACTTTCCCACGATTTTAAGGGGGAAAAGTGCGTGTTATACGCCGATAAATGCGGTAGGTTAGTAACTGTACCCCTCTTCCTTCTCTTCCTCCCTCTCATCATTAACCTCCTTTCCTCCTTCCCTGTCTCCCTTCTATCTCTTTTCTCCTCTCACTTGCACTCTTACCATTCTTTGAACACCCGTCACCCTTAGTCATGTTAACTCTTTCTCCTCCTTCAGATGTCTATAGAGACTAAATTCGCAAACGCTGTAAACTCGCACGGGACCCTTTTTATTGTCGCATCGCATTCGTAGAGGAATTGCAACGCATAGATGTGAACGACCGTCATTGAAAACAATGACTTTTTGGATGACATGCCAATCTAGGTTTTTTTTTTTTTTTGTAACACATCGCATTCGTTATCAACTCGTACAAGTGTGAACCGCCACTCAAAGAGCATAAATTATGCATCTCATTTCCTGACTACCTAACACATTTTTGGAGGCCCTGGAGCACCAGAACATTGGAATCACCCACAAAATGACCCCATTTTGGAAAGCAAAACACTCCAAGGTATTTTTCTGAAAAGGCAAAGTGAGTCCTTCGAAAATGTAATATTTCGCCACAAGTCTTTGGAAAATGCAGTAAAAGAAAATTAAAATGTATTTTTTAATATATATATTTATGGAGTCTCTACACTTTACTGACCACAGTCTGATTGTAATTTTCCCCTTACTCCTCTTATCTTCACTTGTAATAAAAAAAATAAAAAAAATTGCAGCTCGTGCGACAGAACAGACGGACGATTGGGAAATAATCCCGCTTTCCTTTTTACTTCAAGTTCATTCTTTTAATTAAGCGGATGTGTTTTCTAGTCCCGTCAGGGCTTTGCTTCTAATCGAGGCCGGCTGTGCAATGCGCTGGAACGGTCAGAGGATGCCAAGAGTGAGACGTTTAAACATGTAGTCATTTGATACATCTGACATCTTTGTTGTAAAGGCTGCAGCACAGCGCTTGGACACGCCGAGGAGGGTTACATAAACTGGCAATGGCCTCATTGGCGGCAAAATCTGTTCAAGAGAACTGTAATGGCACACGACTAAGCTCCTGGCAACGGGAGACGTGTAAGACCGGGACACTTTCCACCAGGATTGTAAGGGTTTGAGTTTTATTTATTTTTTAAATAACAAACATATCACACTTACCTCCACTGTGCAGCTCGTTTTGCACAGAGTGGCCCCCGAACCTCGTCTTCTGGGGTCCCCCGGCGGCTCTCGTGGCTCCTCCTCGCATCAGATAACCCCCTAGGGCAGCGATAGCGAACCTTGGCACCCCAGATTTTTTAGAACTACATTTCCATGATGCTCATGCACTCTGCAGTGTAGTTGAGCATCATGGGAAATGTAGTTTCAAAACATCTGGGGTGCCAAGGTTCACCATCACTGCCCTAGGAGAAGCGCTCTCTCAGGGGGGTTACCTGGCAGGGGCGCTCCCGAGTCCAGCATTCGGTGTCCATTGCCGCCGAATGTATGACTCGGCCCCACCCCCTGGTGCCCGCGTCATTGGATTTGATTGACAGCAGCGGGAGCCAATGGCTGCGCTGCTATCAATCTATCCAATCAAGAGCCGAGAACCCCAGGCACAAAGACAGCGCGTCCCCGCCGGGTCAAGTTCCAGGGCTCAGGTAAGTAAAATGGGGGGGCGGTCACTGCCAGATGTTTTTTCACCTTAATGCATAGGATGCATTAAGGTGAAAAAACACGAGGGTTTAAAACCCCTTTAAGGTTTACGGAGCGCTTGTCCTTTTTGAAATACCATATTGATCAATCAGATATGAATTTGTTGCTGTATAGTGTATGGATCAGCATTTAACCACTTCAGAACCGGAAGGTTTACCCCTTCATGACCAGGCCATTTTTTGCGATACGGCACTGCGTTATTTTAACTGACCATTGCGCGGGCGTTCGACGCTGTACCCAAATAAAATTTATTTCCTTTTTTTCCCACAGATAGAGCTTTCTTTTGGTGGTATTTGATCATCTCTGCAGTTTTTATTTTTTGCTGTATAAACAAAAAAAAAATATGACAATATAAAAAAAAATACTATTTTTTACTTTCTGCTATAAAACCTATCCAATAAAAAAAATGGAAACAATCTAATTTCTTAATAAATTTAGGGCAATATTTATTCTGCTACAAAAGTTTGGTAAAAAAAAAAAAATCCCCAATTAGCGCAAAAGTTATAGCGTTTATAATCTATGCAATATTTTTCTTTCTTTTTTTCTTTCTTTTTTTTTTTACTAGTAATGCCGGCGATTGAAACAAATTGGACACTAACTGACACTTTTGATGCTTTTTGGGAACCAGTGACACTAATACAGGGATCAGTGCTAAAAAAGAATGCACTCTCACTGTACTAATGACACTAGCAGGGCAGGGAAGGGGTTAACATCACGGGCGATCAAAGGGTTCACTGTGTTCCTAGTGAGTGCTTGCTAACTGTGGGGGAGGTGCTTTGACTGGGGGAAGGTAAAGATCCGTGTTCCTGCTTAGCAGAAACACAGGATCAGTACATTCCCAGAACAGAGATCTGCCTTGTTTACATAGGCAGATCGCCCGCCCCAGTGCACTGCCGAAAAATGTGTTTGTTTTCGTTACATTTGTTTTTTTGTTTTTTGGGTCATTTGTTATGATCGCAATTCATAAATTCGAACGTTCGTAAATTCGAAAATTTATAGATTCGTAAATTCGAAAAAAAGAAAAATAAAAAAAAAAAAGAAAGAAAACCTGAAAATTCTAAAGAATAACTAACTAACTAATAATAACTAACTATTTAATTATAGGTATTGGAATTTCCTTTAAAATTTGGCTGTTAGTAAACGTAAATAATTATCCAAAGTTACAAATTATCCAAAATAACGAATGCTGCATCTAAACAAATGGAACAGAATGAATTATTAATAATAATAATAATAATAATAATAATAATAATAATAAAACATTTTTTATTATTGTTATTTATTGTTACTTCATTAAGTTCCATTAGTTTAGATGCGGCATTCGTTATTTCGAAAACATTCGTAACTTCGGATAAATTCGTATTCGTTACGTTCACTAACAGCCAAATTTGAAAAGAAATTCCAATACCTATAATTTAATAGATAAGTTATTATTAGTTAGTTATTATTTCAGATTTACGAATTTTCAGATTTACGAATTTTAGAATATTCGAATTTTAGAATATTTGGAAAAATTCGCTAAACGGGTTTTCGTTAATTCATAAGTTCAAAAATTCGTAAATTCGAAAATTCTAAAATCCAAAAACCCGAAAAGGAAAAATTCTGAAATAATAACTAATTAATAATAACTTAACTATTACTAACTTTAACTGCCTGAGATCCGCGCCATAGCCAGATGACGGCTACAGCGCGGATCTGTTGTGCCGGGAGTACGTCATATGACGTCCTTCCCTTCTGTGCACTCCAGGGAGCGCGCGCGCGCGCTCTCGCCGTGTCACTGGGCACCCGATGCGCGTGCCCAGCGGCCGCGATGTCCGCTGGGCACCCGCGATAAACACACTGCGGTAAACACACAGATCAACGGTCCTGTCAGAGGAGAGGAGCCGATGGTGTGTTCTCTGTACAGAGAAACACCGATCGGTCTCCTCCCCTTGTGAGTCCCCTCCCCCCACAGTAAGAAACACTCCCAGGGAACATAATTAACCCCTCCCCACCCCCTAGTGGTTAACCCCTTCACTGCCAGTGTCATTTATACAGGAATCAATGCATTTAAATAGCATTGATTGCTGTATAAATGACAATGGTGCCAAAAATGTGTCAAAAATGTCCGATGTGTCCGCCATAATGTCGCAGTCACAATAAAAATCGCTGATCACCGCCATTACTAGTAAAAAAAAACATTAATAAAAATGCTATAAAACTATCCCCAATTTTGTAAACGCTATAACTTTTGCGCAAACTAATCAATAATCGCTAATTGCGATTTTTTTTTACCAAAAATATGTAGAAGAATACGTATCGGCCTAAACTGAGGAAAAAAAACGTTTTTTTATATATTTTTTGGGGATATTTATTATAGCAAAAAGTAAAAAATATTGTTTTTTTTTTTAAATTTGTCGCTCTTCTTTTGTTTATTGCGCAAAAAAATAAAAAACGCAGTAGGTGATCAAATACCACCAAAAGAAAGCTCTATTTGTGGGGAAAAAATGATAACAATTTCATTTGGGTACAGTGTCGTATGACCGCGCAATTGTCATTCCAAGTGCATCAGCGCCGAAAGCTGAAAATTGGTCTGGTCACGAGGGGGGTTTAAGTGCCCAGTAATCAGGTGGTTAAAATCATTTTTCAGAATTAACGAATTTGTCAAAATTCGTTAAAAAATGAATTCGGAAAAAAAAAAAACGAATTACACATGTTTAATTACTGCAGCTTGCTGTAGAACGCACAGTTTTCCATGAGTAAAGTATGATCTGCAGTGCGTTTTAGTGCTTTTAAATTTTGAATGGCGTCCAAAATGCATTTTTCTAGAGCATCACAATGCACAGAAGTGAACTGAAGTATTAAAAACAAAAGTGCAGGTGCGTGAAGGTGTGCATCCAGTCCATTCAAAAAATTAACCAGCTGCTTACGGCCTCAAAGTAGATTTACTGCTACAGGGCAGCCGTTCTGTGCAGAATCACATATATATATATACACGTGATTCTGCTCTACCGGGTGGGGGGCGCACACGTACTGCTACGTCAGCGGGGATGTGCTGGATTTTGTTTCCCTGCAAAGTCTTTTGTGGTATTTGTGGATGAGGCTCTTTATCTTCTTAGATGGTAAAGCTGCCCATTCCTCTTGGCAAAAAGCCTCCAGTTCCTGTAAATTCTTGGGCTGCATGAATGGCACGTTTGAGATCTCCCCAGAGGGGCTCAATGATATTGAGGTCAGGAGACTGAGATGGCCACTCCAGAACCTTCTCTTTATTCTGCTGTAGCCAATGACAGGTGGACTTGGCCTTGTGTTTCGGATCATTGTCATGTTGGAATGTCCAAGTACGTCCCATGCGCAGCTTCCTGGCTGATAAATGCAAATGTTCCTCCAGTATTTTTTGATAACATACTGCATTCATCTTGCCATCAATTTTGACCAAATTCCCTGTCACTTTGTAGCCATCCCCAAATCATCAGCGATCCACCTCCATGTTTCACAGTAGGGATGGTGGACCTTTCATCATAGGCCTTGTTGACTCCTCCAAATGTAGCGTTTATGGTTGTGGCCAAAAAGCTAAATTTTGGTCTCATCACTCCAAATGACTTTGTGGCAGAAGGTTTGAGGCTCGTCTCTGTGCTGTTTGGCGTATTGTAAGCGGATACTTTGTGGCATTTGTGTAGTGATGACTTTCTTCTGGCGACTCGACCATGCAGCCCATCTTTCTTCAAGTGCCCCCTTATTGTGCATCTTGAAACAGCCACACCGCATGTTTTCAGAGAGTCCTGTATTTCACCTGAAGTTATTTGTGGGGTTTTCTTTGCATCCCAAAACAATTTTCCTGGCAGTTTTGGCTGAAATTTTAGTTGGTCTACCTGACCGTGGTTTGGTTTCAACAGAACCCCTCATTTTCCACTTCTTGATTAGAGTTTGAACACTGCTGATTGGCAATTCCTTTCATATTCCTTTCTTTTCATATCCCTTTTCTGTTTTATACAGTTCAACTACCTTTTCCCGCAGATCCTTTGCCAGTTCTTTGGCTTTCCCCATGACTCAGAATCCAGAAACGTCAGTGCAGCACTGGATGAAAGATGCAAGGGTCTGTCAGGAGTCCAGAAACTCACTGGCCTTTGATACACACACACTAATTACAAGCAAACAGATCACAGGTGAGGATGGTTACCTTCAATAGCCATTCAAACCCCTTTCTGTCAACTTGTGTGCATGTTATCAGGCCAAAATCACCAGGGTATGTAAACTTTTGATCAGGGTCATTTGGGTCGTTTCTGTTGTCATTATGATTTAAAAAGAGTAAACACAGTTGATTGATAATAAATGGCTTCAACCAAACACTAACCATGACGTGAGAGAAAAGCTTTTGTGTTATCATTCATATTCTCTAAAAAAATGGCCAAGAAATCATAAATTCTGCCAGGGTATGTAAACTTATGAGCACAACTATATTTATCATTTCATGAAATATCCAGTTTATACATTGTTCGGGTCCCTGAGTGTTATTTACATGGTTAGACTTTGTTTCTCATCCCTGTTGCCCACTCCAAATCTGCAGTCCAGCTACTGGGAGGCTTGAGCAGTTTCCACAATCTCTAGGTAAGCTCATTATCATTTTTTTTTTCTTTTTGTTGTGCATAACCCACAGTTGGTACTCCCACAGATTAGAGATTTGCACAGGCACCACTGTCATAGTTTGTGGTTTCCACGTTACTACACTGAGCTTGTAGGCAGGTGCAATCTGTATTCCCAACTGTAGGTGGCGCTCGGCCGAAGCGGCAATGCAGAAGGGGAAGGAAATTGTGAGGAAACTTGGTTCCCCCCATGACTTCCTGTGGTCACAGGGCAACAGCTGTCCTATCTCGGCGGCCATCTTGGGTCAGGCAGAGTTTATTTAAGACTCCAGCTCAGGGTTTTGGCATGTTATTGGGGAGTGGCTAGTGTTGGGATAGGATCCCTAGCTCCGAAACGTCGCCGCTAGCACGGCAGTAATGTCATTGCACCCCACGCTGCGTTCCACCCCCTCTCCATCGAGCTCCAGCTGCCCTCCAAGCCTCGCTCTCAATCCTATTCGATTGTCAAGCATCCTGCGTGCTGGGACAGCCATTATAACAGGTTCAGAGAGCTGCCGGAACGTTTACACAGCCGGGGCAGATGACTGCGTCTTACTGGATCCACATGTGCCTATCTTTCCATCCCTCCATGTGAGTCTATATTGCACCCATGTATCCCCATGTTAGCCTGTTTTTCTCTTTTTTTAGGATCCCTGTCTTAGCAGCAGGCAAAGGTTCCTGAGAAGTGGGGAAAGTGCAGGGACTACACCTCGTAGAAAGCCTCCTGTTTGGGTGTGGACTGGCCAGGCCTTGCTGCAGAAGCTTGTCAGCATCATTCCAAGGTCTCGATCCTCTGCTACTGTTTGTAAGTGGCTCTGGTCAGCTGTGCCTACCCACCAGCCTGTTTGTACGTTGTTGGAGCTCTCCCAATATACTGATCTCATTCACCTCAGCCTATGATTGTATTCTTTGCCGCCGGCGCTCCATGCTGCACCCTAACCACAAGCTGACACCTCTTATGCCCCGTACACACGGTCGGAAATTCCGACCACAAAATCCATCTGATTTTTTCCGACGGATTTTGTCCGACACTGGTGTTGCATACACACGGTCGGACAAAGTTGTCGAAAAATCCAATCATCCTGAACGTGGTGACGTTCGTTGCGTACGACGGAACTACGTAGAGCCTAGTAGCCAATAGCTTTGGTCTTGTAATGTGATCTGAGCCTGCGTGGCACTTTGTCCGTCGGAATTCGATACACGCGATCGGAAAAAGTCCGATAGTACTTTGTTGTCGAAAAATTTGAGAGCAGGAGATAAAACTTTGTCCGTCGGAAAATCCGATGTAAAATGTCCGATGGAGCCTACACACGGTCGGAATTTCCGACAACATTGTCCGATAGGACATTTTCCGTCGGAAAATCCGACCGTGTGTACGGGGCATAATTGGGTTTTTAGGAGGGTCACTTTTATTGTCTGCTGGGCTGAATGCTGAGGATTTCTTCATGCAATCGCTGCTGATTGTCCCTCCCACATGCATCCCCCCTTACTGGCTACATATCGATCAGACTCGATCAGATTTACCAACTCTCTTCCGGTGCCGATTCACATGCAGGAATGGTGGCCGTACCCTACGAAGATGTCTAAATCCCTCTGGACCCACCAGAGAGCAAATGACACTTCTACTTAGGCCCCTTTCACACTGGGGCGGTTTTCAGGCGGTACAGCGCTAAAAAATAGCGCCTGTACACCGCCTGAAAAAACCGGCCCCATTCACTCCAGTGTGAAAGCCGGCGGGCTTTCACACTGGAGCGGTGCGCTAGCAGGACGGTAAAAAAAGTCCTGCTAGCAGCATCTTTGGAGCGGTGTAGGAGCGGTGTATTTACCGCTCCTATACCGCTCGTTCCCATTGAAATCAATGGGGAAACCGCGGGGATACCGCCCGCAAACCGCCGCTGCAGCGGCGCTTTGCGGAGGTTTTTAACCCTTTTGCGGCCGCTAGCGGGGGTTTAAAACCACCCCGCTAGCGGCCGCATACCGCGGGTAAAACGAAGGTAAAGCAGCGCTAAATATAGCGCTGCTTTACCGTCGCCGCCCCGCACCGCCCCAGTGTGAAAGGGGCCTTACTGTACAAATCTCAGATTAATGATCCACTCTGGCAGGGAACCTACACGAAAATGGTCTCGCCTCGACCGTATTAATCATCCCGTGACAGTCGGTGCTAATGGTCCCATTTTTATAGCTTGATGGTAAATTTAGCTTTCAGGAGAAAAGGCTTCAGAAATACATCATCGCCTTACTTCTTCCTCATCCGGCGGTTTATACAGAGCAATGACATACAAATATTGCATTCTGTCCAGATTAATCAGCTTATGATCCTATGACGTGGCAAGGTTTTCTCTTCCGATGGAGGCTGGGGGGGGGGGGATGCTCAGGAAAAACGCATCTTTTTGGTCTGTCTGTCTGTCTTATCTATCTATCTATCAATCTATCTATCTCTCTATCTCTCTATCTCTCTATCTCTCTATCTCTCTATCTATCTATCTATCTATCTTTCTATATATATTATATATATATATATATATATATACACATATATATATCCAGCTAGAGAATTTGCCTACATACAGATTATGAAATGTAATCTAGAATATTCCAATAAATACATAGCAAATTCAAACACAGCATTCCGGGCATTAGAGTTTGACATCCGATAAATTTCAATGATTTGTTGATAAACGATAGTGAAATCCCGGGAGTTCGCGCCGTTCGGTACAATCATAAAAACTGCCACAAGGGGACTTTTGATTGAGTACAGACCTATAAAACACGTTGTGCAGAAAGGAAAAAAAGAAAACATTGTTACGCCTTAATTAAAAAGCGAATTAAGGCTCATTTTCAACGTTGTCAAGGGTTCCAATTAGATGAATTCTTTCAGGGTTGGGAAATCAAAAGGGGGGAAATACATCTGAGCGTCATCACGCTTGTGAGTTGTGTCTAAAATGATTGTATATAGCTTCAACAAGGTTGCAAGCCTTTCTATAGGATATGTTTTTACATTCTGTTACAAAATCTATATTGGTTTTCAATCAATTACATTTTATATACTGTATCTATTTTGAAAATATGTATAAATGTATCTGTTTTGCACACGTTATACAGTATCTCATGAAAGTGAGTACACCCCTCACATTTTTGTAAATATTTTATTCTATCTTTTCATGTGACAACACTGAAAGAAATGATACTTTGCTACAATGTAAAGTACCGTATATACTGGAGTATAAGCCGACCCGAATATAAGCCGAGGCACCTAATTTTACCACAAAAAACTGGGAAAACGTATTGACTCGAGTATAAGCCTAGGGTGAGAAATGCGCAGCTTCTGTAAGTGGAAAAGAGGGTCAACAATGCCCATTTGCAGCCTCACTGTGCCCATTTGCACGTCTCACTGTGCCCATTTGCAGCCATAGGTCCCCTGAACTTCAAACTAGTTAAGCAAAAGGAGGGGTGCAACTGCGCAAACCAAAAAAGGGGGTGGGGGGAGGGGAGAGAGCTGAAATGAATCAGCTACACAACAATAACAAGCAATGCCGCAGCCACCATCAGGGTGTTCACACACCGACAGTACATGGGAATAAATATATAAATAAATATATAAAATGGGGCGCCAGCATACATACGTAGAAAGGTTAATAAAATAACAAGAGTAAATTAAATAGATAATCAGGTAAAAATGTGGCGCTGATACACGTCTACCACTCCAAGGGGGATCATCCAGCCAAGGTGGCTCCAGACACAGCGTCCAAAGGAATTAATGGAATAAAAGAAGGAGTATAGCTTCAAATAATAAATAAGGCTATACAGACAACTAGGGTTGTCCCGATACCACTTTTTTAAGACTGAGTACAAGTACCGATACTTTTTTTCAAGTACTCGCCGATACCGATTACCGATACTTTCTTTTAATGTCATGTGACAGTTTTCAGAGCACAATACAGATTAGATGGCACTGATATGCAGCACTGATAGGATTAGGTGGCACTGATGGGCACTGATATGCATATGGAGCACTGACTGATGGCTGGAAATGACAAATTGTTGGCAATGATAGATGGCACTGAAAGGTGGCTGGCACAGATGGCACTGAAAGGTGGCTGGCACAGATGGCACTGAAAGGTGGCTGGCACAGATGGCACTGAAAGGTGGTTTGCACAGATGGCACTGAAAGGTGGCTGGCACAGATGGCACAGACAGGTGGCTGGCACAGATGGCACAGACAGGTGGCTGGCACAGATGGCACAGACAGGTGGCTGGCACAGATGGCACTCACAGGTGGCTGGCACAGATGGCACTCACAGGTGGCTGGCACTCACAGGTGGCTGGCACTCACAGGGGCACTTATGGGCATTGATAGGTAGCTGGCACTGATGGCACTGACAGGTGGCACTTGCAGGCATGGGACATTAATAGGTGGCATTTATGGGCACCCATGGGCAGGCACTGAAATGCCATGACAGGAAAGGCTGCCCTTCGATGCCCATCTTGGTACTCCACTCGGCCGCATAAAAGCAGCAGTGGCCATCTTGTTACACCCAGCCCATATAGTTCAGGCTGGGTGTAACAAGATGGCCGCTGCTGGCTTACTGCGGCTGAGTGAAGGGTGTACCAAGATGGGCGTCGGGATGTCCAAACGCTGACGTCGACACGAGCGTCACTTCCGTTGTTCCGCCCGCTTACTTCTGGTTGTGCCGGGTCGCCGAATCTGACAAACGCTTCCTCCCAGGTATCGGATCAGGCATCGGGAGCATTTGCGCGAGTACAAGTACTCGCGCAAATGCTCGGTATCGGTCCCGATACCGATACTAGTATCGGTATCGGGACATCCCTACAGACAACCTCAGGTGGGTGAATCAAACAATATAAATAAATAACCCTTGTGTCCAAGAAAAATAAAAATAGTGCAAAGTAAGGACTAAAAGTGGCAATAAATAATCAAATATACAATGGCGAATAACATGCATAAGCCACAATTCGATTAAAAAATATTATTAATAATGCACAAAGCAAACCGTGAATAAATGCACCTGTGTGTTAAAGACAGACAGCACAAATAAACCTGTGTTGAAATATATATAATAACGTGAGTCCAGGATAAAAGTGTATGTAAATAAATAAACGACAAGTCCTGTGCAATCAAGCGGATATTCCCATATATGGTGCACAATTCCTAAACAATCTCCAGGTGAGGTGGTGGATATGATATTTGTGGTAGTCTTTTGAGAAAGTCACGTGTGCGTGATGTAACGCGTAAGGAGAGTCAGAGCCTGGTGACGTTTAGCTGTGTGGGATCTCGGCCGGGAGCCCATACTGTGTGTTTTTTCATCCACCGCTGCATTAATTCTGCATGTACTGTAAGTTATCTATTGCTTATACCTATTAAACCTTTTGAAATACTACACAATGGATTGCATCTATCTGTTTGCTCACATGTCCGCCTGAGAGGAGCTGGCAGGGACCCAGTCAGAGGAACAGATCCGGAGGAGCCCAGTAAGGTTGTTTTTCCTTACCTTTAAGGTAAGGGGGTGGGGGAAACAGCCCAGGACACCTGCATGTTAAGGAGCATCACTTTTTTCTCTTAAAGACTACCACAAATATCATATCCACCACCTCACCTGGAGATTGTTTAGGAATTGTGCACCATATATGGGAATATCCGCTTGATTGCACAGGACTTGTCGTTTATTTATTTACATACACTTTTATCCTGGACTCACGTTATTATATATATTTCAACACAGGTTTATTTGTGCTGTCTGTTTTTAACACACAGGTGCATTTATTCACGGTTTGCTTTGTGCATTATTAATAATATTTTTTAATCGAATTGTGGCTTATGCATGTTATTCGCCATTGTATATTTGATTATTTATTGCCACTTTTAGTCCTTACTTTGCACTATTTTTATTTTTCTTGGACACAAGGGTTATTTATTTATATTGTTTGATTCACCCACCTGAGGTTGTCTGTATAGCCTTATTTATTATTTGAAGCTATACTCCTTCTTTTATTCCATTAATTCCTTTGGACGCTGTGTCTGGAGCCACCTTGGCTGGATGATCCCCCTTGGAGTGGTAGACGTGTATCAGCGCCACATTTTTACCTGATTATCTATTTAATTTACTCTTGTTATTTTATTAACCTTTCTACGTATGTATGCTGGCACCCCATTTTATATATTTATTTATATATTTATTCAAACTAGTTAAGGGTTCCTAGATGCCCCCTAGCTGCAGCCAAAATTTGGGGTCTCTGGACCCAAAGGGTCCTGAAATGACATTGCTGCAGATGGACACAGTTGACCGAATTTGGGGCCCTGTATCTCGGGGCCACTTGGTGCTAGGATCACCAAAGTGGGATATGTTTTAATTTTGATTCCACTGGGGTTGCACACCAAATTTGGGGATCCTAGCTCCAAGTGGCCCCGAGATACAGGGCCACAAATGGGGTCGGAAAATGTCAAGCACTTTTCTGCAGCAAAAAAATGACATTTTCCAACCCGACTTTGTGGCCCTGTATCTCGGAACCCCAAATTTGGTGTGCAAACCCAGTGGAACCAACATTACAACATATCCAAATTTGGGGATCCTAGCCCCAAGTGGCCCCGAGATACAGGGCCACAAATCGGGTCGGAAAATGTAATTTTTTTGCTGCAGAAAAGTGCTTGACTCGAGTATAAGCGAGGGGGGCACTTTCAGCACAAAAAAATGTGCTGAAAAACTCGGCTTATACTCGAGTATATATGGTAGTGAGTGTACAGCTTGTATAACAGTGTAAATTTGCTGTCCCCTCAAAAATAACTCAACACACAGCCATTAATGTCTAAACCGCTGGCAACAAAGGTGAGTACACCTCTAAGTGAAAATGTCCAAATTGGGCCCAAAGTGTCAATAGTTTGTGTGGCCACCATTATTTTCCAGCACTGCATTAACCCTCTTGGGCATGGAGGTCACCAGAGCTTCACAGGTGGGCACTGGAGTCCTCTTCCCCTCCTCCATGATGACATCACAGAGCTGGTGGATGTTAGAGATTTTGCGCTCCTCCACCTTCCATGTTGAAATACTGCCCTGCGGCCCAGTCTCTGAAGGGAGGGGATCATGCTCTGCTTCAGTATGTCACAGTACATGTTGGCATTCATGGTTCCCTCAATGATCTGTAGCCCTCCAGTGCCGGCAGCACTCATGCAGCCCCAGACCATGACACCACCATGCTTGACTGTAGGCAAGACACACTTGTCTTTGTCCTCCTCACCTGGTTGCCCCCACACACGCTTGTCACCATCTGACACCAAATACGTTTATCTTGGTCTCATCAGACCACAGGACGTGGTTCCAGTAATCCATGTCCTTAGTCTGCTTGTCTTCAGCAAACTGTTTGCGGTCTTTCTTGTGCATCATCTTTAGAAGAGGCTTCCTTCTGGGACAACAGCCATGCAGACCAATTTGATGCAGTGTGCGGCGTATGGTCTGAGAACTGACAGGCTGACCCCCCACCCCTTCGAACTCTGCAGAATACTGACAGCACTCATACGTCTATTTCCCAAAGACAACCTCTGGGTATGACGCTGAGCACGTGACCTCAACTTCTTTGGTGGACCATGGCGAGGCCTGTTCTGAGTGGAACCTGAGTGGAACCTGTCCTGTTAAACCGCTGTAGTTTGAAAGCATTACTTATTGTTTTGTTTTTTTTTAAACAATTGTACCTGATAATTTCACATCTTTCTGAAGCTCTCTACAAGTGGTCCTTGGCTCTTGGACAACTCTTCTGATAATTCTTTTCTCTCTTCTGTCAGAAATCTTGCAAGAAGCACCTGGTGGTGGTCGGTTTATGGTGAAATTATGTTCTTTCCATTTCCGGATTACGGCCCCAACAGTGCTCACTGGAACATTCAGATTTTTAGAAATCTATCTGTAACCAATGCCATCAGTATGTTTTGGAACAACAAAGTTGCAAAGGTCTTGAGAGATCTCTTTGCTTTTACCCATCATGAGATGTTTCTTGTGTGACACCTTGGTAATGAGCAGTGGCGGCTGGTGGCAATTTTTTTTATGGGGGGGAGGGTGGCAAACAGTGCACCCGCCCCCCCACGGTCGGGTCGGGTTGGTCGGTCGGTGCATTTACCTCATCCATGGTGGGCAATCACAGTTGGCATCTCGACTTTCCTCCTCTGGCATCACGAGCAGCTTCTCCTTCCCCTGCATGGCGGCTTCTGTCTCCTCCCTCCTCTTTGGTGGCCAATCAGACCGCTTCTCCTTTTGGCCAATCGGGAAATGTGTCTCAGACCCGCACGTCCTGATTGGCGGAGAGGTGATTTAGTGTGAGAATAGTGAATATTCATTCGTTAATATTAATTAGCTATTCTAACACACCTGGGCGGAGTCTGAGCGCAATGGGAGTCCACCCTATCGTGAAGCCTATTAGAGCCTCTGGCTCTAATCGGTGCTTCAAAAATACACCCCCACCCCTCATGCGCCCGGCGTCCTGAAAAGGATAGGGGGTGGCGGTAGCACGGATAGGGGAGGCGGTGCCCGCGTGCCCTTAATGGATGGGCCGCCCCTGGTAATGAGACATCTTTTTATAAGCCATCGGTTGAGACTGAACCAGCTGATATTAATTTGCACTGACAAGGGGTAGGAACCTAATGCCGTGTACACACGGTCGCATTTTCCGAGGGAAATTGTTCGATGGGAGCTTTTTGTTGGAAATTCCGACCGTGTGTAGGCTCCATCGGACATTTTCCATCGGAATTTCCGACACACAAAATTTGAGATCTGGATCTCAATTTTCCGACAACAAAATCCATTTGTGTGTACACAATTTCCGACGCACAAACATCTACGCATGCTCGGAATCAAGCAGAAGAGCCGCACTGGCTATCGAACTTCAATTTTCTCGGCTCGTCGTACGTCACCGCGTTCTTGACGCTTCGAAATTTCCAACAACATTGTGTGACCGTGTGTACGCAAGACGTGTATGAGCCAAACATCGGAAAAAATCCCATAGATTTTGTTGTCGGAATGTCCGATCGTGTACACGTGGCATAAGGTATACGTGAACAAGACATTTGTGTATAAAGTTGATTACTTCATTGGTCAGCATTTTACATGATCAAATTTGCAAACATTTGGAATAGATATGCTTTAGAATGGATGGAAATTGAACGCCAAAAACAAGCGAAACTCCTACAATAATTCAGTGCTTATTTTTTCCGGCTGAAAAATGGTCACGATTATTGATCGCAGGTCTAAGATTTCCCCGCACTTCTAAAACATAAACCACTCCGGCGTCTTTTTGCTCTAAAAATACGACCTTGCTTCATGTATTATGCACAAGGTGGACCTCTCCGATTTGGCAGCATAGAGGAGACGGATGAAAAATCCTTTGCGCACGTTACAAATGGACGTATTTGCAGGCGGGACAAAAAGGCACATTTGTTATGTTTGTGTCCCCCCCCCCCCCCATGCCATCATCCTTTACACATACCCCAACCGGTGTGGCTCATTAATCACTAAAATGACCGAGCCTTTAGCAAAGCTGGGGCCATGAGATAACTCAGCCCCGCTGTTCTTATTTTGGGTTATAAATCTTTTTTTCGTGCTGTTTTTTTTTTTTTTTTTCGGAAAGTTGTATTAACAAGTTGAATGAATGAAGTGGTTCAGATACATTTCGTATTTGTTAGGAGATGGTGGCAGTTGATGAGAACTAGCATGTCATAAATGGCAGTTCATGGGAAAGATCGAATCAGCAGATGTTATGTACACAATTCTGCCAGCAAATGTCGGATGAGAGCTTTTGGTCATAAATCCCGACCATGTGTACGCTCCAGCAGACTTTTGCTTGCAGAATTCCAGCCAGCAAAAGATTGAGAGCAGGTTCTCTATTTTTCGGTCGGAAAAAGTTCCGGTTGGAAATTCCGATCGTCTGTACAAATTTCGACGCGCAAAATTCCTACGCATGCTCGGAAACAATTTGACGCATGCTCGGAAGTATTGAAGTTAAAGTGGTTGTAAACCCTTGTTTACAACTTTATGTTACAGGTAAGCCTATATTAAGGCTTACCTGTAGCTAACAAGGATATCTCCTAAACCTGCACGGTTTAGGAGATATACCTGTATTTGCATGTGCCGACGTCATGCGGCACATGCGCACTTGAGACAACTGAAGCAACGGCGCTATATGCCGATGCTTCAGTTGTACTGTGCCGCTTTCGTGCGCATGCGCGGAGTGACGGCATCGCAGCTCTGGCAAATCGCAGCGCCGGAGACGCGATACCCGGAAGTCACTCCGGGAGAACATGTCGGCGGTCGGAGGAGGAGAAGAGGACCGATGCGGGGGCTTCGATCTGAGGTAAGTGATACATAATTAGCTAGTATGCTATGCATACTAGCTAATTATGCCTTTGTCTTGCAGGTTTTTTTTTTTTTTACGTTTTTTTTTTTTGAGGGTTTACTTCCTCTTTAATTTTCTCGTCTCGTCGTTGTGTTCTTGTAGGTCACCGCGTTCTTGATGGTCGAAAGTTCAGAGAACATTTGTGTGACCGTGTGTATGCAAGCCAAGCTTGAGCGGAATTCCGTCGGAAAAAACATCTAAGTTTTTTCTGATGGAATTTCTGATCGTGTGTATGGAGCATTAACCACCTCAGTGCAGGGCATTTCCCCCCCCCCCCCCCCCCCCCCCCCCCTCCTTCCTGACCAAGCCATTTTTCAGCTTTCAGCGCTGTCGCACTTTGAATGACAATTGCGCGGTCATACAACACTGTACCCAAATTAAATTGTTCGGCTCCTGTGGCGAGACGCCGTCATATGACCATCATTTTGACCACTAGGGGGCGCGATTGCCCGGTAACTGAGCAGGATGTGGATCTGTGTATGTAAACACACAGATCCACGTCCTGTCACTGGAGAGGAGACCGATGGTGTGTTCCTTGTACATAGGGACACCGATCAGTCCCCTCCTCCAGTCAGTCCCCTCCCCCCCGATCGGTCCCCTCCCCCCACAGTTGGAATCACTAACATAGGGAACATATTAACCCCTGCAGCGCCCCCTAGTGTTAACCCCTTCCCTGCCAGTCACATTTATACAGTAATCATGCATTTTTATAGCACTGATCGCTGTGTAAATGTGAATGGTCCCAACAATGTGTCAAAAGTGTCCGATGTGTCCGCCGCAATGTCGCAGTCACGATAAAAATCGCTGATCGCCGCCATTACTAGTAAAAAAAAAAAATAATAATAAAAATGTCATAAATCTATCCCCTATTTTGTAGACGCTATAACTTTTACGCAAACCGATCAATATACGCTTATTGCGATTTTTTTACCAAAAATATGTAGAAGAATACGTATCGGCCTAAACTGAGGAAAAAAATTTGTTTAAAAAAAAAAAAAAAATTGGATATTTATTATAATAAAAAGTAAAAAATATTATGTTTTTTCAAACTTGTCCCTCTTCTTTTGTTTATAGCGCAAGAAATAAAAACCGCAGAGGTGATCAAATACCACCAAAATAAAGCTCTATCTGTGGGAAAAAAATGATAACATTTTTTTTTGGGTACATCATTGCATGACCGCGCAATTGTCATTCAAAATTCAACAGCGCTGAAAGCTGAAAAATGGCCTGGGAAGGAAGGAGGTGTTCGTGCCTGGTAGGCAAGTGGTTAACCACTTGCTTACTGGGCACTTAAACCCCCCTCCTGCCCAGACCAATTTTCAGCTTTCGGCGCTGTCGCACTTTGAATGACAATTGCGCGGTCATACAACACTGTACCCAAATTAAATTTTTATCATTTTTTTCCCACAAATAGAGCTTTATTTTGGTGGTATTTAATCACAGCTGGGGTTTTTTTTTTTTTGCTAAACAAACAAAAAAAGATGTAAAATTAAAAAAAAAAAAACGTTTTAATAGTTTGTTATAAAATTTTGCAAACAGGTAATTTTTCAGCTTCATTGATATGCGCTGATGAGGCGGCACTGGTGGGCACTGATAGGCTGCACTGGTGGGCACAGATAAGTCGGTACTGATGGGCACAGATAAGATGTCAGTAATGGGCACGGATGGGTGGCACGGATGGGCACTGATAGATGGCACTGATGGGCACTGATAGATGGCACTGGCAGGGGACACTGATGGGCACTGGTAGGGGACACTGATGGGCACTGGTAGGTGACACTGATGTGCAGCACTGTAAAGGCACATTGTGGGCACTGGCACTGTGGGCACTGACAGATGGCACTGTGGGCACTGACAGGTGCAGCTGGTGGGCACTGACAGGTGGAGCTAGTGGGCACTGGTAGGCGGCACTTGTATAGGGCACAGGTGGGCACCATGGACCTTGGGCACATTGCAGTGATCGGGACTGATGTCCCTCTCACTGCCGCCGGTGATCTGCTTTTTTTTTTTTTATCCTCGCGAGGAGGAAAAAAGCTGATTACCGCCTCTGTTGTTATCACATGATCAGCTGTCATTGGCTGACAGCTGATCACGTGGTAAGGGGTCGGGATCGACCCCTTACTCGGATCTGTGATCCAGCGAGTCTCACAGACTCGCTGATCACAGAGCGTGCCGCACGCGCCCCCTTCAGGGGGCGCGCAAGCCACTCGTGGACGGGACGATGTCAATAGACGTAGTCCCGGCCTCATTCAGACCTTTGAGGATCAATCCACCTCTGCGATCACACACTCGTCTCTCGGGCGGTGAAAAGCAGATACAGCATGAGAGGAATTACAATAGTGTAGATAAAGAACATGTAAGATAAAAGCTCCGCATGAAACTCAAACATATTAGCTGTAGATTATCTTTAAGAGCAGAAATTAAAGCAGAGAGGCAATTGGAGTAAGTGGAATCATTAAATCTAAGCGGATAAACTGTAATTAATAAAAATCGACCGTGGCCTCGCAAGCTTACCTAGCAATACACAGCCATGACGGCCCATCTCTTTCCCTAATTGATGGAGCGCGTCGATATCACATTGCCCTAGTGGAATAAAAGACGGGTGGCGGGTTGTCGTACCCTCTGAGTGGGCGGCTTCATGTTATGTGACATGGCTGCCTCACATGACAGCTCGTATCATCGGTTGTGTGTCTCTGTTGTGAAAAGATAATTTATTAGAGGCGATCGTTTCTTTAAGTGGTATAAAAGCGAGCGATTTACTAGATGGGATATATTATTGTAACAACTGCCTATTATCTTGAGGCAGTACATACTGTATATTTATATAAAATAATAATTTTAGATGTACGTGTAAATGCGATGATGTACAGCGATACCTCGGTTTGCGAGTAACGTGGTATACGAGCGATTTGAAGACGAGTTATATATATTTTTAAAATCTGACTTGATATGCAAGCGCTGTCTTGCAAGACAAGCAGGACTCAAGACGCTGGTGTATATATTACTGTATGTGGCCAGAGGTCCGGGGACACTGGTGGCTCCAAACCCTTCCTGGAGAACTCGGAGACACTCCCAGCCGGGCGTAACGTGCGTCGGAGCACCCGGAAGTGTCAACATTTCAGGGTGTCTTCCGAGTGTCTACGAGTTCTCCAGGAAGCGCTGTGAGCCACCAGCGCCCCCGCACTTCTGGCCAAACTCAGTACTGCATACACCAGCGCCCCTGCACCTCTGGCCACATACAGTACTGCATACACCAGTGCCCCCGCACCTCTGGCCACATACAGTACTGCATACATCAGCGCCCCCGCACCTCTGGCCGCATACAGTACTGCATACACCAGCGCCCCTGCACCTCTGGCCGCATACAGTACTGCATACACCAGCACCCCCGCACCTCTGGCCGCATACAGTACTGCATACACCAGCGCCCCCGCACCTCTGGCTGCATACAGTACTGCATGCACCAGCGCCCCCGCACCTCTGGCCACATACAGTATTGCATACACCAGCACCCCCGCACCTCTGGCCACATTTAGTACTGCATACACCAGCGCCCCCGCACCTCTGGCTGCATTCAGTACTGCATACACCAGCGCCCCCGCACCTCTGGCCACATACAGTACTGCATACACCAGCGCCCCCCCACCTCTGGCCACATACAGTACTGCACCTCTGGCCACCAGTGCCCCCCCACCTCTGGCCACATACAGTACTGCATACACCATCGCCCCCGCACCTCTGGCCACATACAGTACTGCATACCCCCGCACCTCTGGCCACATACAGTACTGCATACACCATTGCCCCCGCACCTCTGGCCACATACAGTACTGCATACACCAGCGCCCCCGCACCTCTGGCCACATACAGTACTGCATACATCAGCGCCCCGCACCTCTGGCCACATACAGTACTGCATACATCAGCGCCTCTGCACCTCTGGCCGCATACAGTACTGCATACACCAGCGCCCCCGCACCTCTGGCCACATACAGTACTGCATACATCAGCGCCCTCGCACCTCTGCCCACATACAGTACTGCATACACCAGCAGTGGTTGTGGAACGAATCCTCTGAGTTTCCATGATTTCTTATGGGGAAACTCGCTTTGATATAGGAGTGCTTTGGATTACAAGCATGCTTCTGGAACAAACTATGCTTGTAATCCATTACTGTACACTATATTATTAAAAGTATTGGGACGCCTGCCGTTACAAGCACATGAACTTTAATGGCACCCCAGTCTGTAGGGTTTAATATTGAGTTGGCCCACCCTTTGCAGCTATAACAGCTTCCACTCTTCTGGGAAGGCCGTCCACAAGGTTTAGGAGTGTGTCTATGGGAATGTTTTGACCATTCTTCCAGAAGCCCATTTGTGAGGTCAGGCACTGATATTGGACGAGAAGGCCTGTCTCGTAGTCTCCTCTCTAATTCATCTCAAAGGTGTTCAATTGGGTTGAGGTCAGGACTGTGCAGGAAAAATAAATGTGTAGCGCTAACAGAAATATACCGGTACTCGTGTGAATTGACTAGAATGGGAATGACTAAAAAAAATATATATTAGTCTAACATATTGGTCAAGCCAGTCCCATATGCAAAAAAATATTAATAATACACGTGGTAAAACATAAAAACGTGAAAGTCTCTATTCCAAAAAACTTCCGTGTGAGTGAAGAGATGTCTCTGAAGTCCCAGGGTGTAATGTGTACAGAGATGTATAGTGGTAATCCCAACACTTTTAGAAACACATGATAGGGTACGCTTACCAGCGGTGGTGTACGCACATACCGTACGGCAGTGGGTCAAATGCGCTTAAGGTTCTCCTGTTGGTGACACCTGGAGTGGTGAGATGAATCCTGGATCCCAACGACACCCCTTGGGGACGTGGATAAACAGCCAAACGACACACCTTGAAGACGTGGATGGACAGCCAAGATGACACTCCAACTCATCCAAGATGACACGAAATGCAGGGGAGGTATATAAAATGGAAGAAAAGACTCCAGATAGTGTAGATCAACCAATAAAAAAATGTATTAGAATATTCAAAAAAAGGAACACAGAAAGGGAAAAATCCCCCAAAAATACGGTACATAAAAGGCAATGTGGGAATCACAAATGAGCTAGCCCGATGCGTTTCAACTCTAATGGTCTTCAACTGGGAGATCCTTAAGCGCATTTGACCCACTGCCGTACGGTATGTGCGTCCACTACCGCTGGTAAGCGTACCCTATCATGTGTTTCTAAAAGTGTTGATGTTATTACATCTCTGTACACATTACACCCTGGGACTTCAGAGACATCTCTTCACTCACACAGAAGTTTTTTGGAATAGAGACTGCAGCGTGCATGCAATGTCTTGGTCTGGGCCATGGTCTGGTGTTGGTCTGGTCTTGGTTTGGTCTGGTTGTGGTTTTGGTTTGGTCTGGTTGTGGTCTTGGTTTGGTCTGGTTGTAGTCTTGGTTTGGTCTGGTTTTGGCCTAGTCTTGGTGTTGGTTTGGTCTGGTTGTGGTCTTGGTTTGGTCTGGTTGCGGTCTTGGTTTGGTCTGGTTTTGGCCTAGTCTTGGTGTTGGTTTGGTCTGGTTGTGGTCTTGGTTTGGTCTGGTTATGGTCTTGGTTTGGTCTGGTTTTGGCCTAGTTTTGGTGTTGGTTTGGTCTGGTTGTGGTCTTGGTCTGGTCTGGTTTTGGCCTTGGTCTGGTCTGGTTTTGGCCTTGGTCTGGTCTGGTTTTGGCCTAGACTTGGTGTTGGTTTGGTCTGGTTGTGGTCTTGGTCTGGTCTGGTTTTGGCCTTGGTCTGGTTTTGGCCTTGGTCTGGTCTGGTTTTGGCCTAGACTTGGTGTTGGTTTGGTCTGATTGTGGTCTTGGTTTGGTCTGGTTATTGTCTTGGTTTGGTCTGGTTTTGGCCTAGTTTTGGTGTTGGTTTGGTCTGGTTGTGGTCTTGGTCTGGTCTGGTTTTGGCCTTGGTCTGGTCTGGTTTTGGCCTAGACTTGGTGTTGGTTTTGTCTGATTGTGGTCTTGGTTTGGTCTGGTTGTGGTCTTGGTTTTGTCTGGTTGTGGTCTTGGTTTGGTCTGGTTGTGGTCTTGGTTTGGTCTGGTTGTGGTCTTGGTTTGGTCTGGTTTTTGCCTAGTTTTGGTATTGGTTTGGTCTGGTTGTGGTCTTGGTTTGGTCTGGTTGTGGTCTTGGTTTGGTCTGGTTGTGGTCTTGGTTTGGTCTGGTTTTGGCCTAGTTTTGGTATTGGTTTGGTCTGGTTGTGGTCTTGGTTTGGTCTGGTTTTGGCCTAGTCTTGGTGTTGGTTTGGTCTGGTTGTGGTCTTGGTTTGTTCTGGTTTTGGCCTAGTCTTGGTATTGGTTTGGTCTGGTTGTGGTCTTGGTTCGGTCTGGTTATGGTCTTGGTTTGGTCTGGTTTTTTGCCTAGTCTTGGTATTGGTTTGGTCTGGTTGTGGTCTTGGTTCGGTCTGGTTATGGTCTTGGTTTGGTCTGGTTTTTTGCCTAGTCTTGGTATTGGTTTGGTCTGGTTGTGGTCTTGGTTCGGTCTGGTTATGGTCTTGGTTTGGTCTGTTTTTTTGCCTAGTCTTGGTGTTGGTTTGGTCTGGTTGTGGTCTTGGTTTGTTCTGGTTTTGGGCCTAGTCTTGGTGTCGGTTTGGTCTGGTGACTGGTTCCACCAAAGACAGAAATCTCTTTCACGGCTACAAAAAGCACATTATAACGCTGACCATCCCAGTCCTTCCCCACTCTATCCAAAACCAATGTTCGTTTTGCCTGGACTTTAATGTTACTGTTTTAATATTGGATGTACCACACAAAGGAGAACATGCTTTGCCCTTCTCTTTTATTATTCTGTAGCTCTTAGCTAAAAGAAAAAGAAAAGAAAAATATGCTTTTACATCCAGAACAGAACACATTGAAGACATTGCACTACATAAGAGCATTGCCCTGAGTGCTTTATTTTTCTCTCTATAGGAGGTTTGTTCGCTGTACAAGTTAAAAAAAAAAAAAATCCTTTTAAAGTTTCTTTAAGAGATTTGTTTTTGCTCTCTCACCAATACAGAAAACTTGAGATGAACTTGTGTTTTCAAAGTAAAAAAAAAGTTGAAGGCAAGGAAAGAGCAGTCATTGTAAGACATATACCGTGTACATAAGGTGGAATAACGCTTCAAACCTCTTGTACTACATGATGCATGTGTTTTAATAAGCATTTTTTGCCTTTTTTTTTACATTTAGCAGCAAAAATAATGCATGTTAGGTGCAGCTTAAAAGAAAACCATAATGATTTTGGGTCCTTTTTATTTCAAATAAGTTTTTATGCTAGTGTTATATATGTTTCTTACTTTCTCTCTCTATACATAAACACACACATACAAACACACACAAATACACATAAACACATACAAACACAAATACAATAACACACATACAAACACAAACACACACACATACAAACACAAATACAATAACACACATACAAACACAAACACACACACATACAAACACAAATACAATAACACACATACAAACACAAACACACACACATACATACAAACACAAATGCAATAACACACACAAACACATACAAACACAAATACACACACACATACATACATACAAACACAAATGCAATAACACACACAAACACATACAAACACAAACACACACACATACATACAAACACAAATGCAATAACACACACAAACACAAATACACACACACATACAAACACAAATACAAAAACACACACACACATACCTCCCAACTTTCTGAGATGGGAATGAGGGACACCTATTAGCAATAATATGTAGGCATAGGACACACCTCTTTAAAGGAGAATTATACAAGTAAAAAAAAGATTGGTTAAACCCACAGGTGCTTTTTTTTTTTCCACTACTGTTCTTTTATATTGGATTCTGGAATTTACAAATGCAGCAATTTAGAATATGGATTAAAGGTTTTGCTCTGTAAAACGCTGTTTAATAGATAATTAATGCATTTTATATACAACTATATAGATCAGACCCAAATGAGGGACAAACGAGGGGGAAAGAGGGACAGAGGGACAGTCCCTTTAAATCAGGGACAGTTGGGAGGTATGCACACATACAAACACACACAAACACATACAAACACACACAAACACATACAAACACAGACATAAACACACACAAACACACACACACAAACACACACATAAAAACACACACACACACACACACACACACACACACACACACATATACATACATACAAACACACACACACACATACAAACACACACAAACATACACACACACACAAACACACATAAACACACACACACACCACACACACACACACACATACAAACAAACACACACACAAAAATGCACACACACAAACATACACACACACACACACACAAACACACATAAACACACACACACACACATAAAAACACACACACACACACACACACACACACACACACACACACACACACAAACACACACATACAAACAAACACACACACACAAAAATGCACACACACAAACATACACTCACACACAAACACACACACACCACACATACAAACACACACACCAATATTTTGCCTGCTCCACTGTGGATTTATATCCTTTTCCCTTCTTTCACTATCTGGCCCGCCTTCCAGTACGTTTCCCTATATATAAACCTGCTCAGTTCAGCCCGGGTTGCCTGAGCAATTTCCTAGTTTCTCTGGGTTTCCTGGCCCTATATTACTTGTATTCTGTGCCTGAATACCCGTGTACCAACCCTGGCTTTGTCTACCGTTTTTTGCTTATCCGCCGCCCTCCCTGACTTGGGCTTTTTACCTTTATTTTCTTCTGTCTCCCACCATCTGTACTCTGCACATGTGAGTGGTCCCTGCATTGTCAGCCAGGCGTAACTAGGGGCTGCGACCCGGTTCTAGCCTCCTGCAAGTCAGTGCACAAAGTAAGGTCCATAAAGACACGGATGAGCGCGGTTGGGGTGGAGGAACTTGACTGGCCTGCACAGAATCCTGACCTCAACCCGATAGAACACCTTCGGGATGAATTAGAGCGGAGACTGCGAGCCAGGCCCTTCTCGTCCAACATCAATGCCTGACCTCACAAATGCGCTTCTGGAAGAATGGTAAAACATTCCCATAGACACACTCCTAAACCTTGTGGACGGCCTTCCCAGAAGAGTTGAAGCTGTTATAGCTGCAAAGGGCGGGGCCAACTCAATATTGAACCCTACGGACTTAAGCCCCGTACACACGGTCGGATTTTCCGATGGATTCTGTCCTATCGGACAATGTTGTCGGAAATTCCGACCGTGTGTAGGCACTATCGGACAGTTTCCATCGGATTGTCCGACGGACAAAGTCTTATCTCCTGCTGGATAGATTTTTTGACAACAAAGTCCGATCACACCAAATCCGATCGCGTGTAGCGAATTCCGACGGACAAAGTGCCACGCATGCTCAGATCACATTACAAGACCAAAGCTATTGGCTACTAGCCCCTACGTAGTCCCGTCGTAGGCAACAAACGTCACCACGTTCAGAATGATCGGATTTTCCGACAACGTTGTTCGACCGTGTGTACGCAAAACCAACATCGGACAAAGTACGACGGACAGGATTCGACGGACCTGCAATCCATTTTTCGTTCAATCCATTCGAAGCACGTTAAGCAGCGCCATTGTAAGAGACACGGAAAATTACGAAATCAAAAAAAAAAAGTTACGAATGTACGAATTTTTTCGTTCAATCCATTCGAAGCACGTTAAGCAGCGCCATTGTAAGAGACACGGAAAATTACGAATCAAAAAAAAAAAAAAAGTTACGAACGTACAAATTTTTTCGTTCAATCCATTCGAGGCACGTTAAGCAGCGCCATTGTAAGAGACACGGAAAATTACGAATCAAAAAAAATAAATAAAGTTACGAATGTACAAATTTTTTCGTTCAATCCATTCGAAGCACGTTAAGCAGCGCCATTTGTAAGAGACACGGAAAATTACGAATCAAAAAAAAAAAAAAAGTTACGAACGTACAAATTTTTTCGTTCAATCCATTCGAGGCACGTTAAGCAGCGCCATTGTAAGCGACACGGAAAATTACGAATCAAAAAATAAAAAATAAAGTTACGAATGTACGAATTTTTTCGTTCAATCCATTCGAAGCACGTTAAGCAGCGCCATTGTAAGAGGACACGGAAAATTACGAATCGGAAAAAAAAAAAAGTTACGAATGTACGAATCTTTTCGTTCATTTTGATTTTCGTTGTTCCTGTTTTCGTTTTTCGGATTTTCTTCTTTCGTAGTTTCGTTGTTTCTAATTTGGTTATTTTTGGATTTTCGTAGTTTTTCGTATTCGTTCGATTCGATAATTTGTTATTCGTTAAAAATTTTTAGCGAATCTTTCATTCATTCATTCGATAACGAATGAACGAATATAACGAAAAAAAAAAGAAAAAACGAAAAAAAAAAACGAAACGAATTGCACATGTCTAGTATTGAACGCGTCACTCTTTTTTCTAGGTAAATCTATTTCTAATGCCGCGTACACACGGTCGGAATTTTCGTCGGAAAAAGCTCTGATGGTTTTCCCGTCGGAATTCCGATGGAATTTCGCTAGAACTGTCTTGCCTACACACGGCCACACCAAATTCCGACAGTCAATAACACCGCGGCATAAAACACGTTCAACGGCACTATAAAAGGGAAGTTTAATGCTCCCGAGCATGCGTCGGAATTTTGCGTGTCGGAATTGCATACACACGATCGGAAAATCCGATAGAAAGGTTTTCCGTCGGAAAAATTAAGAACAGGTTCTCAATCCAAAGTCCGTCGGAAATGCCGACAGAAAAAGACCGATGGGCGTCCACAGGGTCGGTGAAAGGCTCCCATCGGACTGTTTCCATCGGAAATTCCGACCGTGTGTACGCGGCATTAAAGCGGTTATGCACTCTGTATAATTTTTTTTTTTTTTGGGGACGGAATATAAAGGATGCTTACCTTTATTGGGGACTCACCTGTTCCATCTTCCATCTCGATCGCCGCCGGTTTTCGTCCGATGAAGTTCCTCGTCTTCTTCTTTTGTGCTGGGGGCCATCTTGCCTGTGGGCATGTGAAACACCCACAGGAACTTTAGATGGCCCAGCATGCACCGCCGTTACTCGCGCGTGCGCAGTAACGGCACATCTGCCGACATCTCACGAGATTTCGGCAGATGTGGCCGAAATCTCGGGAGATTTCGGAAGATGTGGCCGAAATCTCTCGAGATTTCGGAAGATGCCCGCACTGACTCCTGGGATCAATGACACCAGATCCCAGGAGACAGTGCGGCGTGACGACGATCGACGCAGAGACCCCGCCCGCCGCCGCAGAGAGAGAAGACCGGAAGTCATCAATTACAAGGTAAGTAAAAAAAAAAAAAAAAAAAAACATTTCATTTAGTACTCTTTGCCTGATTTGGAAGGCAAAGAGATTTACTAAATGAAATGGGTGCAGAACCGCTTTAAAGGTGCTATTGACATGCAATCCATACCTACAAAGCACTGGCGGCCCATGCGTCAAGGGCGCACGGGCACCGCCCCCTCTCTCCTGCCAGCCCCCTCTAGCACCAATGGATAGATTCATGCATTGCATGAATCTATCTATGGCCGTCGCTGCCACCCCCTATTCAGGCGACCGGCCCCTTTTTGGAGCGCAGGGCGCCTGAATAAAGCCCCATACACACGGTCGGACTTTTTCATGGATTCTGTCCGATCGGACAATGTTGTTGAAAAATCAGACCGTGTGTATGCACCATCGGACAGTGTACGTCGGATTGTCCGACGGACAAAGTCTTATCTCCTGCTGGATAGATTTGCCGACAACCCGGTCCGATCACACCAAATCCGATCGTGTGTACGGTTGTCCGACCGGACAAAGTGCCACGCATGCTCAGATCACATTACAAGACCAAAGCTATTGGCTACTAGCCTCTACGTAGTCCCGTCGTACACAACGAACGTCACCACGTTCAGGATGATCGGATTTTCCGACAACTTTGTCCGACCGTGTGTACGCAAAACCAACATCAGACAAAGTATGACGGACAGGATCCGACCGACCTGGTCCGCGGATTGTCCGACCGTGTGTATGGGGCTTTACAGTGGTGGGGGGTGTTTTTGAAGCACCTGATTAGAGCCAGAGGCTCTAATAGACGTAAAAAAAGGTGACCTGCAAGTAAAATAATGAATTAAAATAAATGAATTAAGATTATTAGAGTATGTTGTTATAAAGGACTATCTGAGATACAAAAACTAAGACCCCATGGACACCACCAACCATCCTTGGACAGACCATCCTTCCGAGCACCAAAGCCAAAAGTCTCTGAGTCATCTTTGACTCAGAGATGACTATGGAGGCACAAATAGGATCAGTAGTCAGCGGTTCCCACTATCTTCTCCGCCTTCTACGCAGACTCATCCCCTTCATTCCAGAAAAGGAGAAAGCGGTAGTAGTTGGAACAATCATCAATTCGCGACTCGACTACGCAAATTCCCTCTACATAGGACTACCTAATTACCAGATTGCATGCCTACAAGTCGTCCAAAACACAGCAGCAAGACTAGTCACGGGGAAGAAACCCTGGGAATCCATCTCCCCACCCCTAAGGCCCCTCCATTGGCTAACGGTAAAGGATAGGATCACATTCAAGACCCTCTGCCTCACCCACAAATGTACACAAGGAAACGCTCCTCAATACCTATGTGAGAAAATAAAACGCTACATACCCATTCGCAACCTCCGATCAACAAACCAAAACCTCCTCCTCATCCCCAAGTCCCGCTACAAATCTAATGCCGCGTACACACGGTCGGAATTTTCGTTGGAAAAAGCTCTGATGGTTTTCCCGTCGGAATTCTGACGGAATTTCGCTCAAACTGTCTTGCCTTCACACGGTCACACCAAATTCCGATGGTCAGTAACACAGCGGCATAAAACACGTTCGACAGCACTATAAAAGGGAAGTTTAATGCTTCCGAGCATGCGTCGAATTGTTTCCGAGCATGCGTCGGAATTTTGCGTGTCGGAATTGCATACACGCGATCGGAAATTCCGATAGAAAGGTTTTCCGTCGGAAAAATTGAGAACAGGTTCTCAATCCAAAGTCCGTCGGAAATTCCGACAGAAAAAGACCGATGGGCATACACACGGTCGGAAAATCCGTTGAAAAGCTCCCATCGGACTGTTTCCATCGGAAATTCCAACCGTGTGTACGCCGCATAAGGGAAAACGAAGAGTCGCAGTCCAAGGACCACGGCTATGGAACGCTCTACCCACGAACATCCGCATGGAAGAAAACCATCAGGCCTTCAGAAAAAAACTCAAGACCTACCTCTTCTAAGAAGCAGGACAACGCAGGACGGACCAAGCGCCTTCAGGGCCATTCAGTTCGCATTTGCATCGCTATACAAATCATTCATTCATTCATGAGATATGGAATATGGTAGATACATGAATGCAGACCAACATGGTTATAAAGTTGGAATGGGCAGGGAGACTACGGGGCAATATAGAAAAAATATAAGTGTTACATGTGTATAAAAAGAATGTAACAAACCCAATAGGCATCAAGAAAGGAAAAAAGTTGTACCTCAATGGAGTGAAAGATATCCAATGGTTGTCAGTTTGTTCTTAGAAATGTGACCGCTCTATCCAACCGTCAAGTTGAACGTCCAGATATACCCAAAAGGGCCCAAAGGCTATGCCCCCCCGCGTCAAGTACGGGTGCGGTGACGCATTGGGCGTCGATAAGACGTCCGCCGTCAGAGGGGGTGCGCAGATGCAGCGAACACCCAACCGTCCAGGATGATCCACCCACACAGCCCACACCTCAGTGACGTCAGTGTGTGGGCGTGGAAAACATGGCGCCGATGTGCAGGTGGCAAACCCCCGTCAACAGACAGGGGAGGACAGCAAGAGATCAGGAAAAGAACTCCCCCATGCACATCGCAGCCCCCGAGCTGGATGGAAACCACCGCCATAAAAGACAAACAGCGAAAGAGGAACAGAACATACTGACCACGACCCTTGACCCAAACACTGAACCGGGAGTTCGGGGTACCGATCCTTCGTACGGGACCAGGGGCTCCCGCTGAGACCAAAGTCCAGTAGGGCCGCATATATATGCATACTGTTGGCATGAGGGGGGTTAAGGACCACTTTACCTGTACCCATCAGTTTTTTTGGAATAACGACAACCATTCCCAGGTGTGCAAATGCTTTTACCTTCTAGGTACATTATCGTAGTTTTTATTTTTAAGACCCGAGGCTCCTCTTCTTCTCTTCCATATTTCAGTCCATCCTCAGTCGCCCAAAAGCTCCTTTTTAGACATGTGCGCAACCAAAAAATTTGTTTATTTTCGTTTCGTTTTTTTCGTTTCCGAAAAAAAATTTGTTTATTTTTTTTTTTTTTTTTTTGTTTCTGTTGATTCGTAACGATTCGTAAATTCGTACGTCGTCGGTGTTCGTATACGTAACGATTCGTAAATTCGTACGTCGTCGGTGTTCGTATTCGTAACGATTCGTAAATTCGTAAGTCGTCGGTGTTCGTATTCGTAACGATTCGTATTTTCGTTAGAGTTATTTTCTCATTGACTCGTTTTTTCGTTAGTTTAATTTTATTATTAATATTATTCGAAATTCGGACGCATTCGTATTTATTCGTACATTCGTAACATTTCGTAGATTCGTAATCGGAGCATAATTCATAATTTTATGTAATGTGTATGCTATTATTACATTTTAAGAGACACGTAAAATTACGAATACGAAAAAAAAAAAGTTTACGAATGTACGAATTTTTTTTTGTTCAATCCATTCGAAGCACGTTAAGCAGCGCCATTGTAAGAGACACGAAAAATTACGAAAAAAAAAAAAGTTACAAATGTACGAATTTTTTCGTTCAATCTATTCGAAGCACGTTAAGCAGCACCATTGTAAGGGACACGGAAAATTACCAATTCAACAAAAAAAAAAAGTTACGAATGTACAAATTTTTTCATTCATTTTCATTTTCGTTGTTCCTGTTTTCGTTTTTCGGATTTTCTTCTTTCGTACGCTCGTTGTTTCTAATTAGTTTTTTTCGGGTTTTCGTTTTTTTTCGGATTCGTTCGATTCGAACGAATTGTTATTCGTAAAAAAATGTTGCGAATCGTTCGTTCATTCGTACGAAAAGAATGAACGAAAAAAACGAAACGAATTGCACATGTCTACTCCTCTTGTTTATTGCAGAGCTCTATAGAAGAACTCCTCTGAGCTGTAAGCGAACTTGGTAGAAAGTTTGATTTTCTGAGACAAGACAATCCTTCTTCTTTTCCAACGTCGTAGCTCAATTTGACCGCTGCCTTCGCAATTTCAACAATGTAATTTTACGCTTAGCGGAAAAACATAAACAAATATTTCTTGGTGAGCAGCGAGGAGGAACACGAGGATTTAATAGCTTCACCTGCGGCAGTTTG
>CM053037.1:14058679-14202982 GCA_028564925.1 Lithobates sylvaticus | reverse complement strand
CAGTGCAGCCTCATCAGCGCCCATCAGTACAGCCTCATCAGCGCACATCAGTCCTCATCAGTGCCCATCAGTGCAACGTTGCACCCAAACAAAATTGATGTCCTTTTTCCCCACAAATAAAGCTCTCTTTTGGTGGTATTTGATCATCTCTGCTATTTTTTATTTTTTTTTTGCGCTATAAACAAAAAAAGAGCAACAATTTTGAAAAAAAACACATTATTTTGTACTTTTTGCTGTAATAAATAGCCCCAATTTTTTCTAAAAAAGCTTTTTTTCCCCTCATTTTAGGCCGATATGTATTCTACATATTTTTGGTACTAAATTGCAAAAAGCGAATATTGATTGGTTTGCGCAAAAGTTATAACGTCTACAAAATAGGGGATACATTTATGGCATTTTTATTATTATTATTATTTTTTACTAGTAATGGCAGCGATCTGCGATTTTTATCGAGACTGCGACATTATGGCGGACACATCAGACACTTTTGACACATTTTTGGGTCGATTGACAATTATACAGCGATCAGTGCTATAAAAAATGCTCTGATTACTGTATAAATGTCACTGGCAGGGAAGGAATTAACACTAGGGGGCGATCAAGGGGTTAACTGTGTTCCCTATGTGTGTGTTCTAACTGTGGGGGAGGGCACACACACGTACCTGTTCTTCCTCTCGTGGCCGGCGGTCATCGCGACCGCTGGTCACGAACATCGGTGAGTTGAGGGTGTAGTACTTCTACTTTTCTTTCTTAAATTGATCAGGAACTTTCAAAAATGTGACCCTTCAAGAGGTGTGTGTTAGAGCTGCACGATTCTGACCAAAATGAGAATCGTGAGGCTAACTTTACTGGTTAGTTTTTTTTGATTATTCATTATAGTAATTTTTTTTTTTTTTTTAACTGCATTTGAAAGACCGCCGCGCAAATACAGTGTGACATAAAATATTGCAACAACCACCATTTTATTCTCTAGGGTGTCTACTAAAAAAATATATATAAATGTTTGGGGGGTTCTAAGTAATTTTCTAGCAAAAAAATAATGATTTTAACCGCTTCCCGACCGCCTAACGCCGATGTACGTCGGCAGAATGGCACGGCTAGGCAGAACCACGTACAGGTACGTGGCCCTTTAAGAGCCTAGCCGTGGGTCGCGCGCGCGCCGCCGCGCTCGCGACCTGGTCGGGAGCTCCGTGACCCCGGCCGCGGGACCAGCGGACCTGATCGCCGCTGGTGTCCCGCGATCGGGTCACAGAGCTGAAGAACGGGGAGAGGTCTGTGTAAACAAACCTCTCCCCGCGCTTCCTACTCTGCCTGTCATTGATCGGCTGTTCCCTGTCATCGGGAAAGCCGATCAATGACGTCAGATGTCAGCCCCGCCCCCTAATGTTAAAAAAACACACACATCACAGCCCATAACCCCTCCCCCTAGTGGTTAACTCTTTCACTGCCAGTGTCATTTATACAGGAATCAATGCATTTAAATAGCATTGATTGCTGTATAAATGACAATGGTCCCAAAAATGTGTCAAAAATGTCCGATGTGTCCGCCATAATGTCGCAGTCACAATAAAAATCGCTGATCGCCGCCATTACTAGTAAAAAAAAAAAATATTAATAAAAATGCTATAAAACTATGCCCTATTTTATAAACGCTATAACTTTTGCGCAAACCAATCAATAATCGCTAATTGCGATTTTTTTTTACCAAAAATATGTAGAAGAAAACGTATCGGCCTAAACTGAGGAAAAAATATGTTTTTTTTATATATTTTTTGGGGATATTTATTATAGCAAAAAGCAAAATATTTTGCATTTTTTTCAAAATTGTCGCTCTATTTTTGTTTATAGCGCAAAAAATAAAAACCGCAGGGGCGATCAAATACCACCAAAATAAATCTCTATATGTGGGGAATAAAGGACGTCATTTTTGTTTGGGTGCAACGTCGCACGACCGCGCAATTGGCAGTTAAAGTGGCGCAGTGCCGTATCGCAAAAAGTGCTCTGGTCGGGAAGGGGGGTAAATCCTTCCGGGGCTGAAGTGGTTAAAAACAACAATTGCCGCAGAGTTGAGCGTTAACATCCAACTGCCATTTAAAGTCCACCGCCAACGCTTTTCGCTAACACAAGCCTAGGAGTATTCTAATACTATAACGGTGAACAGACAGGTAATGTGGGCACTGAGACCTATTGATCCGCGCTGCAGTAAAATACTCGTCCTTAAAAGCGTTGAGCTATTAGATAAATGCGTAGGGGACAACTTTGCACTCTGTTAAGATTTGCTGAGCTCTGCATTCTCTGGCATCACCGCGGGAATGTGATTCTGCTCTCATCACCCTGACTTTTAATGGTACCTACACGCAGAAAACTATTTAGTGTATAATGGCGCTATAAAACCTGGTCCGATAATGGCGTGACATTGAATAACGGCGGCGATGAGCTTACTGGATAGGAAAAACGTCTGCGTTAGGACTTGTTGATTATTCCTAGCACACAATTATTTATTGCGCTTTATAATTGGAACCTTTATTCAGCACAAATGCTCTATGCAGTTTAAAGATTTCTCACACGCAGTGCATAATGAGCATTCCCCAAATCTAAGTACCGAGGTGTCGGGACAGGACTGCGGTTCAGGCACAATGACCTCTCTGCAACCTACTTAGTCCTTAGTAATCACCTTTCAAGGAAAATTTCCCAAGACTTATTTTTTTTGTCATATATTGTTTTTAAAAGTTAAAGTAGAAATAAAAAACACAAAATTAGCAGCACTCATGACTAAACTGCACCAGAAGGATTTACCCCCTTAACCACTTCACTGCGCGGTTGTGCGACGTGGCTCCCAAACAAAATTGGCGTCCTTTTTTCCCACAAATAGAGCTAAAGCCCCATACACACGGTCGGACTTTTTCATCAATTTGGTCCGATCGGACAAGGTTGTTGAAAAATCAGACCGTGTGTATGCACCATCGGACAGTGTTCGTCGGTTTGTCCGTCGGACAAAGTCTTATCTCCTGCTGGAAAGATTTGCCGTCAACCCGGTCCGATCACACCAAATCCGAGCGTGTGTACGCTTGTCCGACGGACAAAGTGCTACGCATGCTCAGAAGAAATTCTGTGACAGAAGCGCTCGGTCAGGTAAAACTACCTTTCCTAATCGACACAGCACATTCGTCACGCTGCAATGTTAAAATGTCTTTAATGCAGCGCATTCTCTTTTTCTTTACAATGCAACAAGAATGACATCTTTTAGCTGCTCCTATTCACCCGCACTTCTCACAAACTTACTTCTTTATTACTTTGCAGCATTTATACACTACATGTTTATTTTTACTCAGATCGTAATACAATCTTTCTTATTTTTTTACCCAGATTTTTTTTTTTTGGGGGGAATACATATTTGAAGGAGGTTTTTTTTTTTTTTTTGGAGGGGGTTTGTATGTCTCAACTTAGCAAAAACACATTATTAACATTTGTATTTCTTGCTTACATTTACTAGGAGTTTGTTGGTTGTTGGTGCCCCTTGTTAATTCTAGGATTAGTGAAATGTACCTGCCTACTCAAAGTAAAACTGTCATTGTAGAAAAGTAAAACACAATAGTCAATGATTATTTCAAAGCAAAAAAACCTTTATTTAGGTCTCAGCAACAGACCAAAGAGGAACGCAGCCATGGTGAAACTTGGGGAATTTGCAAAGCCTTGGACACCCATGGCAACCATCATTTTACAGACTTAAACAATTGGGGGCATGAAGACTACCTATCTAAATAATAAGGGAGCGCAATCTGGTCCTGAAGTCCAAAACATCCGGAACTGCAGCAGATGCCATCTAGGTCCCCAGGCTCTGGTACTACGAGAGGCTCCATCTTCTCTCAGACCAGACTGAGTCCAGGTTGTCACTCTCTTGTCTTCCTTGTACGCTTCCTTCCACGCCGTGGTGCTGGTGCTGGTGGGGTGGCAGAAGGAGGAGGAGGAGGCGGAGCAAGGTCACTCTCGCAAACATGTGTGAGGGGAGTCATCTCCCCAGCCATCCCCTCATTTAGTATTTTGAGGATGACCTCCTCACACATGCTGCGTTGCCCCGCCTCCATACCCGTAAATTTACTTGTAACCAAGGAGGCAAAGGCCTCCTCGTAGGTGGGTGTGGCATAGAGGGAGGCTGAGGCATCTTTTATCAGCTGGAGCGCTGACTCTCCCACCTCCCCCATGTTTTTCGCCCTTCTGTAGGGAAGGCGGAGGGGAGAGACTTGGGAGACAGTCAGGCTCCAACGCCTACCCCCCTGTTGGCTGCCACTACCCCCTGCCTCCTCCTGACTGCCACCTTCCACAGCCACCTCCTGGCTGAGGTCTTCCTGTGTCTGAAAAAGGGACATAGTTTCAGTTATTTGTTCATCAAACACACACAATTCTCATCTAGTGACTGTTGCAAAATGTTTTCAAATACAAAACCATACATTTCTCAGCCCTGCAGTTTAGATTCTTCCCAAAAATGTCTCCCACACCACTGTCTGTTGATATGTCAATCACGTTAGGAAATAAGCAATTGGGGATCCTGAATTAACTGAACATCATTCATTATTCAACAAACTGGTTCCAAAACTACTATACCTGGAACAAGCTGGGCACCTCCACATATTCCTGACTGGAAGGCCCAGGTTGGTCCTCGGAAGCCTCATCAGGGGTGGCGTGCGTGGAAGGACGCGTGCAAGGAAGAGTCGAGAGTGACTTCCTGACAGTAGCCTGGTCTTTGAGAAAGTGGAGCCTGTCATAGTACCAGAGCGTGGGGACATGGACATCAGCTGCTGCAGCTCCAGATGCTTGTGACTTCAGGACCTTATTGCGCTCCCGGAAATAGGTAGTCTTCATGTTGTTTATCTTCACTTTTAAGTTTGCGACGGTTGCCATGGGCAGGGTAGGCTTTACAAATGCCACCAGTTTCAGCAGGGCTGCGTACCTCTTTGGTCTGTTGCTATAATCCCTGTGTTTTGCCTGCCATAAGAGGGGGAATTGCCGGTATTTATCAATGAAGTGTGGGAGAAAGCTCACGTTGTAGAACGCCTCCATCACCTCTGCAAGACACAACGCCACACAAAACAATATAAATAATGTCAGCCTAAACTCTCCTAATCTTCTCCATAAAGAAGCCTCAAGTTCTAATCAGTCTAGGCTAGTTATGTACCAACGTCAAATTGTACCTTCGTTTGTAGCGATCGTCTCGTGCGTGAGCTTTCTCTCCCCTCGTCTCCCAGATCGTGGCTACGACACAGGCGTGTGACGTTTTATATACAGTGCGCATGCGTCAAACTCCGCCCGCCCCTGACGATCTTTCTCGTCTATTCCCCACCCCTTCTCTTTACGGCGCAGTGGGGAGAGCACATGGCGGGGACACAGCAGGTGCGCCACAAATATCCCACCAACGAGGAGGAGGACGAGGAAAGGCCGGAGGCAGAAACGTCCCGATCCCGGAGCCTGAAATTCAAGGCCTCCAATATGTCATTTGGAGAAATGTTGGAGATGGTGGACATATTAAAGAGGAGCGACTATGATGGGAAGTATGGGCCTTACCTCAACCCCAATGTCCGCAAGGCCAAGATCATGTCTAAAGTTGTGAGAAGGCTGTACAATCATTTTGGGGTACAACGATCCAAGGAGCAACTGAGGAAACGCTGGTCAGACCTGAAACTGAGGGAGGCCGATCAGTACAGAAAGATCAAGAGAATTCTTCAAAAAAGTAAGTAGTTGTGTTTTGTGTTTGATTTCTTGCTTGCATACTGCTCCATGTGGTTTGATTTTTACAAAGTTGTACATTCCAAAATGGCCACTTTCATGTTCGTCTGTGCATTCGATCGTACTCAGCCTCGATCTTTCTGCCACTGTCATGGTCGTGTGTGTGTCCATTCGATCGTACGCAACCTCGATCGTGCGGCCACTTATAATACGATGTTTGGTGTTTTTTTGGGGGAAAGGAAGTTTGTTCTCCCTAGAAATGTCATCCAGAATGTAAAGCCAATTTATTCAATGTAAAGGAGAGGTCACCCAGTAGCTGTTTACCCATCTGGACTCGAGAGCACTAGTGCTGGGACACCCAAACCCCCTTTTTATTAGCCTTTTCCACACATGTGCTCCAGTGGATACTAGAGGGGGGTCTCCATCACACAAACTTCTACCAAAAAGCTAGTCAGTTTAGCACCTTTACAAAGTGACTACATTCATGTAGTTGACATTTGTAACTGGCCAAACTAAAATAGTGTCCGTCACTTTCAAGCAATGTTTGTCATTTCCTATTTCTGCCCTCAATAGTTTGTGTTGCTAAATCTTCCTTTTGGACATTCTCATAGGGGAGCGAAAACTTGGGCCGTCTGAGGAAACCCCCAAACCAACACCTCCCAAAAAAGGGGAAAGAGCAGAAGCAGAGGAGGAGGAGGAGGAGGAAGGAGAGATCATCGAACTTGGAGAAATTGTCACCACAACAGGTGAGTGTGGGAGAACACAGCTACTGGTAAGCTAATCCATGTATGGCTGCCTCATTTCCAACACCCCATTTTTGTTTGTTTGTGGTTTTTAGGTGACGTGGATGTTGTGGAAGAAAAATCGCACTTTACCACAGAGAGTGCCCACGTACTCATCGGAGAGATAATGGTCTGCAATCGAGATCTAGATTACATAAAGCAAAACATCAATGATGTTCAACAAAAATTGAAGAACATCATTGATGTTTTAGGAAAAATATGAAAACGCACCAAGTAATTAACACACATTTGTGCCTGCTTCTGCACACATTTGCAACTTAAAAACTGTCTGAAATTTGGAACATGCACACATTGTGTCCACATGTGCTAGCTCCCACCATGGTGGATGAATGGCAACGTTTTTTTGGGGGTGCAAACACTTTACGAACTACGAAAGTGGTTGTGGTGAAGGGGTTGCACCCCCAAAAAACGTCCATTCATCCCCATGATGGAAAATGGCACTTTTGAAGCTTCTAGGCATGTGTTTTCCCATCTAATGACCATTTTCAGACCCAAATTGTGTGCATGTTCCAAATTTCCACTTTTCGGGGGTGACCCCCCCATGTGATGAAGGCAAGATCAAACACACTTTGAACATATAGTCATGTCTGATCTTGTCTTCACTTTACAAAGTTGAACTTTCCTACTTCATAGGTTCTGCTTAGCTCCATGCCTGGTTTTACCAATTGCGTAATCTTTGTAAATAATGTTGTAAATAACCAAGATGTTGTCAGTTTTGGCGTGAAGATTGTAAACGCACTTGTGAATGTTTTCCAAGTAAACTTTTTTATTTTTCAAAATGTGTGGCTTCCTTATTTAAATAAAACAATGCATTATGTATGTAAAATGTAAAGGATATGGGGGGCAATGGGTGTTATTTACTAAAGGCAAATCCACTTTGCACTGCAATTTCCTTTCCCAGGGAACTTTTTCAATGCACTTGTAGAGCATAGCGGATTTGACTTATGTAAATGACACCCACAGTGCTTTGTACGAAAACACGGAGCACAGCATTTTGGAGAATACACACATGTCAGACCTGGTGCTGAAAAGGAGTATTTTGGGTGTCAGTTATGCAGGACAAACCTTCTCTAGACCAAAGATTAGGTAGCAAACACACATGAGAATAATCTTTTTGGGAAGAAGAGACTGTTACCTCCTTTTGCCCAGAAAGTGCATTACCACTGTCGAAGGCAAAGGGAAAAAATGACAAAGTAAAATAAGCTAAAAAGAAGACTGAAATGACAAGAAATCAGAGGTTGGTTAAAATATCAGATTTATTAAAAAATGCCTCTCACACATCGTCAGGCAGAGCAATGGCCCCCCTACCCACAAAGTATTCCATATATTGGTCCCGGACCACGCGGGCATTGAGAGGGGGCAAGCCTGGACGTGCCACTCGAAGGGCTGTGAGGTCCGCATTTGGAGGGCCCTCCACATCTGGGCCAACGGGCACCACATAGTTCCTGTTATGTCTTTTGAGGAAGTTGTGCAATATGCAACAGGCAAGAACTATGTGGTTCAGTTTGTATTCCGCCAAGTTAAATGCCGTCAGGAACAGGCGGAAGCGGCTGGCCAGGATGCCAAAAGCGTTCTCCACCACTCTTCTGGCTCTGGACAGCCTGTAGTTGAAGACCCTCTGGTCCGGGGTGAGGGTCCTCATCGGGAACGGCCTCATCACATGGGGAGTCAGCGCAAACGCTTCATCTGCGACAAAGACGAAGGGGAGTCCTTCGGCATTCTCCTCTGGAGGTGGCAAGCACAGACTGCCACTTTGGAGACGCCAGTAGAACTCCGTGTGCGTAATGGCCCCACCATCCGATATCCGGCCGTTCATCCCCACGTCCACATACATAAACTCGTATGTTGCCGACACCACCGCCAACATCACTACACTATTAAACCCTTTATAATTATAATAGTAGGACCCCGAGTTGGGCGGTGGGACGATGCGGACGTGTTTCCCATCAATTGCCCCTCCGCAGTTAGGAAAGTCCCAACGGCTGGCAAAGTGGGAGGCCACAGTCTGCCATTCCTGTGGCGTGGAAGGGAACTGTGGAGTGAAACAAGAAAAAAAAATTAGTCACTTTGCACCTAAACATTGCAAGCAGATTAGACAATCAACATCTTGGAACAAGAGCATTGTATAAAATTGGAGGCTGGAAAGTATTTACACAGAAAAGTAGAGGCTCCCTTCACAGATTACTCACCCCCCCATCAATCCCCCCACTTCTGATGGGACATTGGCAATAACTATGGTTTTGGGGGGGGGGGGGTGGTGGACAGGTAACCCTCTGCACTTCATTGATTGGCAAATGGCTCAATAATGTGGCCTAGTTTGGCCAGACCCTCTGTACTTAACACTATTGGCAGGCCACAGGAAAGATCAAATAACATTTCCCCCCCCCCCCCCCCCCCAAAAAGGCAGGCACAGTGTGACATTATTAAATTACCAAGCAAGCTAATAGGAGGGAAAGAAGACAAAAAAATACGAAATGGAATGTATGGAGGCAGTCCCTTGCACTACATGCTTTGCTGAATTCATCCCTAAAGATGCGCACTATAAAGAGGTAGGTATATAGTGTGTATGGACCTTGGGAAAGCCAGCAGATAAAGGATTGGTACCATCTGACAGAGCAGTTGGGGGAGGGGGTTCCTAATGAGTTTGCCCCCCCCCCCCACCAAAAGAACAAAAAAAGGGGGGGCTCTACATGAAGTAAACCACACAGCAAACATTTGTGCATATTTTAGGGGGTGTTTTGGGGCAAACAATACTATGCAGCAGACAAAAGACATTGCTTAAGTGAGTAGGCCATAGGTGTCTATTGGGGCAGAAGAGCATGCTGGTGAGGTAAGTGAAGGGAAAAATGCATGAAGGAGAAAAGGGGCACAGCATATTAGAACATATTGCAATCATGGTAATTAGGGAAGGAGGTCAAAAATACAAGTCATTAGCAAACAGAGCATACATAGAAGGGAATAGTAAAGTAGAAATGTTACCTTAATATAGTCCTCCTGCAGGACCTGAATGATGGCAGAACAGGTCTCTGGAATAATGATTCCCAGGGCCTGGGGAGAGATACCTGAAGAGAACTTCAAATCCTGAAGACTTCTCCCTGTCGCCAAGTACCTCAACGTGGCAACAAGCCTCTGCTCCGGAGTAATGGCTTGTCTCATGCAGGTATCCTGCCGGCTGATAAAGGGGGTCAGCAAAGCCAAAAGACGGTGAAAATCGGGGTCCGTCATCCTGAGAAAGTTCCTGAAATCATCAGGATTATTCTCCCGGATCTCACGAAGCAAAGGCATGTGCGAGAACTGGTCACGCTGAAGCAACCAATTCTTGGTCCACATACTCCTCATCACTCTGTTCATGGACGGGTCTTGGGTCAAAGCTAAAAGCCCGACACCAATTCCGTGTACAGCACGAACTCGGCGACGAGTACGCACGGGAAACATCGCTCAGAAGGTCACAAAAGGTCGGCTGGTCAGAACGGACAAACAGAAAGCACCGATAAACAGCAAGGCCTGAAAGAACGAAGTGAATACCAGCAACGAGCAGACAATAAGCAGTGCAAATCAAAGCGTCCTATATCAAGATATAGGCCGCAATGACCAACAAATGCGAACTGACTACACGCACTAATAAACAGATACGCACGACAAGCACAAACTGAAGAGCAGTAACGATCTGAGTCAGAAAACTGAGAAGCGCGAATCTTAAGTCACCAAACTTCCACTAACTCTCGATAAACACGGGATCAGCAGAAGGAGCCCAACGGGTGCCTGACGTGGTGCTGAACTTCCCTTTTGTAATCTCGTGGACGACGACTTACGTCACGACGTTCTTCCGGACCGGATATTCCGACAACGTAGTCCGACCGTGTGTACGCAACGACAACATCGGACAAAGTACGTCGGACAAAGTCCGACCGACCTGGTCCGCGGATTGTCCGAGCGTGTGTATGGGGCTTAAGTTAACCACTAGGGGGCGGAGAGGGGTTATGGTGTGTGACGTGTGTTTTTTTTTTTACATTAGGGGGCGGGGCTGACGTCTGACGTCATGGATTGGCTTTCCCGATGACAGGGAACAGCCGATCAATGACAGGCAGTGTAGGAAGTGCGGGGAGAGGTTTATTTACACAGACCTCTCCCTGTTCTTCAGCTCTGTGACCCGATCGCGGGACACCAGCGGCAATCGGGTCCGCTGGTCCCGCGGCCGTGGTCACAGAGCTCCCAGTGTTTTTAGTAACACAGGCTGCATTGGTGTCACAGGCTGCATTGGGGACACAGGCTGCATTGGTGTCACAGGCTGCATTGGGGACACAGGCTGCACTGGTGGGCACAGGATGCACTGGTGGGCACAGGCTGCATTGGCGGGCACAGGCTGCATTGGTCAGACACAGGCTGCATTGGGGACACAGGCTGCATTGGTGGGCACAGGCTGCATTGGTGGGCACAAACTGCATTGGTCAGACACAGGCTGCATTGGTTGGACACAGGCTGCATTGGTGGGCACAGGCTGCACTGGCAGACGCAGGCTGCATTGGGGACACAGGCTCCACTGGCAGGCACAGGCTCCACTGGCAGGCACAGGCTCCACTGGCGGGCACAGGCTGCATTTTTGGGCATGGATAAAGTTGTTAATATTTATTTTTATAACTTAATTCTGCATAAAACATTTAAGTGTAATTTCATGAGATAATTTACGAGGGCGTGTTTAGATGTGGAATTAGGGGCGGGGCAGGGTAGGGGTTGGGCGGGGCAACTGGTGGCGACTAACCCTTGAGGCCTGGCTAGTAGCTCAAGGACTTGAATTTTTGAGCCCTGGTTCACTTCTAATATAATAAAGTTGAGCTTCCTTTTTCATGGGGTTGGCCACAAAAACTTCATTTCAAAAACTTGTTTTCATTCCGTGTCGCAGGTTTTCCAAAATACGAGAGGAAATTCTTTAGTGGTATGAAAAGAAAAAACTTTGTCCTGGATTGTCTTACAATCCGTATGAAACACACCACTGCTTGTCCTCGGTGTCCCCATAATGCTCCCTCGAGCAAGGACCGTCATTTTTGGCTTGACAAGCTAATCATTTTCGGCGTCCTTCGCTCGGCTAGAGTCTGCGGTGAGTCGATTTTAAAAAATGTCATCGCCTCTCATTTACGTCACGTAGTCCATCCAGGGAAATGCTTCGGGGGGCGGCTCATCTGTCATAAAATTATGTCAAATTTTAATAAAAACTTCAAGACATACCGGCAGCAGTGAGGGGGTGGGGTCGGGGGGGGGGGGGGGTAGGTAGTGATAGGTACAGAGCGATGAGACATTTATGCAGAGTAGATTTAGATTGAAATTTTATACAGATATTTTTTCAGGATGAACCAATGAAGATCACTCATAGAATGATTGTTTTTTGCAATATGCGTCTGCCCGAGCACTCAGCAAACACTCATGGCTTAGTGCCCTGGTGCCCAACCTGCAGCCTAAGGACCGTATCCAGTGCAGAACGAAAACAAATTTTTGTTTCAATTCGTTATTTACATGAATTCATTTTGTTCAATTCATTTCATTTGTTTTCAGAATGAATTTAGTTTATTCAAATTCAAATCAATTCCATTCTAATCAAATTTATTCTGTTCGAAATTCGAAATTTTGGAAGATGGTTTTATTCTTTCTATTCCATTCTATTCTATTTTTTTCTTCTATTTTCTTCTTTTATTTTCTATTCAAACTTCCTCTCCAAAACCTGGCCCCATAGAGACGTCTTATCGAAACATTTCTTTAACCACCTCAGTACAGGGCATTTTCACCCCCCTTCCTGACCAAGCCATTTTTCAGCTTTCAGCGCTGTCGCACTTTGAATGACAATTGCGCGGTCATACAAGACTGTACCCAAATGAAATTGTTATCATTTTTTCCCCACAAATAGAGCTTTCTTTTGGTGGTATTTGATTACCTCTGCGTTTTTTATTTTTTGCGCAATAAACAAAAGAAGAGCGACAAATTAAAAAAAAAAAAAATATTTTTTACTTTTTGCTATACTAAATATCCCCAAAAAATATATAAAAAAACATTGCTCCCTGGAGTGCACTGAAGGGGAGGACGTCATATCACGCCCTCCAGCGCTGAGAGCTGCGCCGCCTGGCCGTCAATTGACATCCGGCGGTCGCAAGGTGGTTAAAAGGGGTTCTCTCTTATCACAGAACATTTTTGTATTCGTCTGAAAATCAGAAATAATTAAGGTTGCGCAAACCAATCAATAATCACTTATTGTGATTTTTTTTACCAAAAATATGTAGAAGAATACGTATCGGCCTAAACTGAGGAAAAAAAAATGTTTTTATACATTTTTGGGGGATATTTATTATAGCAAAAAGTAAAAAATAATGTGTTTTTTTTCAAAATTGTCGCTCTTTATTTGTTTATAACGCAAAAAATAAAAACCGCAGAGATGATCAAATACCACCAAAAGAAAGCTCTATTTGTGGGAAAAAAAGGACGTCAATTTTGTTTGGGAGCCACGTCGCACGACCGCGCAATTGTCAGTTAAAGCGACGCAGCGCCGAATCGCAAAAAGTGGTCTGGTCTTAAGCCAGCAAAATGGTCCGGAGCTGAAAGTGGTTAAACTGATACTGAATGGTAAACCATATACAGTTATGCACATAAAGGATCATTAAACGTAGCTACCCAATGTGGGTACAACATTCTCACAAGAGAGGGTACAGAACACCTGTTTGGCTAAACAAATTCTCATCCCAGACATCAAATAGATGCTGGAGATGTGAAAAGAAGAGGGATCGATGATACACATATGGTGGTCGTGCCCCATGATCCAGGAATTGTGGTTCATGACAACATCACTTCAATCACATCTGAAAATCTGAACTTTGATGCAGCGCAATACCTCCTACATCGTACCACTATTCCCAAGAAACAATACCTCAAATCATTACCCATGTTCATGATCAACGCAGCAAGACACTGTATACCTTGCCATTGGCGCTCAAATATCATTCCTTCCAAAAAGGAATGGTTCCGCAGAATCAATAACATAGAGAAAATAGAAGAGCTTGTTAGTATATCACAGGAAAAAAATATCTAAATTCACCACCACATGGTATCACTGGATACAATTTAAAGCCCCTTCGGCCTACGAAGCAACTATTGTATCACAGAAAACAATACTCAACAATAGAATACATTAGACATTGGAGGAAGAGAGGAAGGAATAAAGAAATGGGAAAACTCTGTTACAAAGCGAACCCCTTCTCCTACTCCTAATCCTACTTTTTTTTTTATTATTATTATTGTAATATTATTTAAAAATAGGAACAAGCTGACATTTTCTAAACTCACTTTACTAATGTAAGAAAAATTTGGATTTCACATCTACAAACAAGAATACAAAATCAATATAGAAATGAATAATACAGTATGCATAGCCCTGTAAAGCAGAGGCGGCTCTCTAATTAGGCAAATTAGTAGACATGTGCAATTCGTTTCGTTTTTTTTCGTTATTTTCGTTCGTTCGTTTTCGTACGAATGAACGAATCGTTCGAATCGTACGAATCAGAATAACGAATCGTTCGAATCGTACGAATCCGATTAACGAATCATTCGAATCGAACGAATCCGAAAAACAACGAAAATCCGAAAAAAACTAATTAGAAACAACGAATGTACTAATGAAGAAAATCCGAAAAACGAACGGAAAAATTTGTACATTCGTAACTTTTTTTTTGTTGAATTGGTAATTTTCCGTGTCCCTTACAATGGTGCTGCTTAACGTGCTTCGAATGGATTGAACAAAAAAATTTGTAGATTCGTAACTTTTTTTTTTTTTCGATTCGTAACTTTTTTTTTCGATTCGTAACTTTTTTTTTTTTTTTTTTTTTGATTTGTAATTTCCGTATCTCTATTGAACAAAAAAATTCGTACATTCGTAACTTTTTTTTTGTTGAATTGGTAATTTTCCGTGTCCCTTACAATGGTGCTGCTAAACGTGCCTCGAATGGATTGAACAAAAAAATTCGTACATTCGTAACTTTATTTTTCGATTCGTAACTTTTTTTTTCGATTCGTAACTTTTTTTTTTTTTTTTCGATTTGTAATTTCCGTATCTCTATTGAACAAAAAAATTCGTACATTCGTAACTTTATTTTTCGATTCGTAACTTTTATTTTCGATTCGTAACTTTTTTTTTTTCGATTTGTAATTTCCGTATCTCTATTGAACAAAAAAATTTGTACATTCGTAACTTTTTTTTCGATTCGTAACTTTTTTTTTTTCGATTCGTAACTTTTTTTTTTCGATTCGTAACTTTTTTTTTTTTCCGATTCGTAAATTATTAAAATGTAATAATAGCATACACATTACATAAAATTATGAATTATGCTCCGATTACGAATCTACGAATGTTACGAATGTTACGAATGTACGAATAAATACGAATGCGTCCGAAAATTAAACTAACGAAAAAACGAATCAACGAAAAAATAACTTTTACGAATGTACGAATCGTTACGAATACGAACACCGACGACTTATGAATGTACGAATCGTTACGAATCGGAAACGAAAAAAACAAAACGAAAATAAACAAATTTTTTTGTTGTGCACATGTCTACAAATTAGGCGGTCGCCTTAGGCCTCTCACTCCCGGGGGCCTCGCGGCCGCCTAATTTGCGTGTGTGGGAGTTGGAGGGAATGTCCCCCAGTATTTTTCCCAGGGCCGTCTCTTAAAAGGGTTGTAAAGGTTAACATTTTTTAGCTAATATGTGATCTCTGTGCTATACAGATAGTGAATATAGTTGTTATTTCCATTTAAAATATTTAGTTACCTGTTAAATAAGTATGCTATTTCTCCACCTCATTGTTTCCTCTCTTGATTCTCTCCTCTACTTCCGGAGTTTCGTTCACTAAAGCTACGTCACGGCATCAAAGGAACTACATTTCCCTTGAGGCTTAGCGGCATCGCGCATGCGCAGTGCCGCTTTATTCGCCGTGTGTCCAACTCTCAATGCAGCAAGTAATGGGGAGGCGTTAAGGTGGGGCTGTGCTGCTAAGATGTTCATTCAGCACAATAACAAGGCACGGGAGGCGGAGCTACAGAGTCTTATACACGCCCCACGTATTCCCTGCCTCCCGTGCCTGTGAACGTACAGAGCGCCTCACCGCAGGGATGTAGTCCCAAGGGAGGGGGGCGAGCACGCTGACTAAACCCCAGCCAGAATGGCTCGGATGATGGGGGCAAGCTTCATGAGGAGGAACAGGAAGTGAAATATTCAGACAAAGAAAAAAAAACATTTAGAAGGGAAATAGACGGAAAAGGTAAGTGAACCAACAATGCACTAGCTTAACCGCTTCCCGACCGCCTCCTGCACATATACGTCAGCAGAATGGCACGGCAGGCAAAACCACGTACAGGTACGTGGCCCATTAATTGCCTGTCCGTGGGTCGCGCGAGCGGCGCGCGAACGACCCGGTCGGGAGCTCCGTGACCCCGGCCGTGGGACCAGCGGACCCGATCGCCGCTGGTGTCCCGCGATCGGGTCACAGAGCTGAAGAACGGGGAGAGGTCTGTGTAAACAAACCTCTCCCTGCGCGTCCTACTCTGCCTGTCATTGATCGGCTGTTCCCTGTCATCGGGAAAGCCGATCAATGACGTCAGACGTCAGCCCGCCCCCTAATGTAAAAAAAAAATCACACACACGTCACAGCCCATAACCCCTCCCCCCCCTAGTGGTTAACTCTTTCACTGCATGTGTCATTTATACAGGAATCAATGCATTTAAATAGCATTGATTGCTGTATAAATGACAATGGTCCCAAAAATTTGTCAAAAATGTCCGATGTGTCCGCCATAATGTCGCAGTCACAATAAAAATCGCTGATCGCCGCCATTACTAGTAAAAAAAAAAATATTAATAAAAATGCTATAAAACTATCCCCTATTTTGTAAACGCTATAATTTTTGCGCAAACCAATCAATAATCGCTAATTGCGATTTTTTTTTTTTTACCAAAAATATGTAGAAAATACGTATCGGCCTAAACTGAGGGAAAAAAAATGTTTTTTTATATCTTTTTTGGGGATATTTATTATAGCAAAAAGCAAAAAAATATTGCATTTTTTTTCAAAATTGTCGCTTTATTTTTGTTTATAGCGCAAAAAATTAAAACCGCAGGGGCGATCAAATACCACTAAAAGAAAGCTCTATTTGTGGGAAAAAAGGACGCCAATTTTGTTTGGGAGCCACGTCGCACGACCGCGCAATGCTCAGTTAAAGCGACGCAGTGCCGAATCGCAAAAAAGGGGCCTGGTCCTTTGGCTGCAAATTGGTCCGGGGCTGAAGTGGTTAAAGGAAGCTATTTAGAAAATAAAAAAAAATGAACCTTTACAACCCCTTTAACTATTACTATCCTATTATGCAAAAACAGAACGTTTTTTCTTTCTCACTGTACCTTAAAGCGGGGTTTCACCTTACAAAATTTTTTTTTTAAAAGTCAGCAGCTAAAAAAAAAAAAGTAGCTGCTGACTTTTAAAAAGTACACTTACCCTCCCAGGGCGCCCGCGATGTCCGTCGTGGAGGGCGAGCTGTCCCTCGGCGATTCGGTTCCAGCGCCGCCATCCTCGGTAAGGGAAACGGCTTCACGTTTCCTACTGCGCATGCGCCAGTCGGCGTGCGACCGACTGCGCAATGCGCGAGTCGGCGCGCGGCCTACTGCGCATGCGCGACTCTAATTTGTGAATGGGGAACGCGATGTGTTGTGGGACATAGTTCCCATAACACATCGCGCCCCATTCAACAGAAGACGGAAGAAGAGAAGATCACCGCGGAGCTGGAGGAGGCAGATTAGGACGATCTGCCTAGCAACAGCCATTTCTGGTAAGTAAAAAAAAAAGAAAAATTATTATTTTTTTTTTTCATTTTAAATGGTTACTAACATATTTTTAAGTTTTTGTTTTCAGGGTGTCCCCCCACTTTAATACTTTCAAATGTTACATTGAAATGTTGTACGATTTTCACTCAATGAAAATGTATGAAACCAAAAAAGTAATAGAATAAATATTGCTGAGATATAATCCCGAGGTGGAAGAAGATATGTGAGTAATTCTTGGGACATAAAAATTTAACAAAGGAATGAAACAGTGATTGATTCCTCTCCTGAAGTCATCTGACCAGGAGGTATCTTCAGAGGTCAGAGGGTACTGTCAGACATGAAGCCATTTCCGATCTTACGGTTATCTCTTGGATAAAGGCGACAGACATTCTATTTAGTCAACTAAATCATCACCCCTGTAAGAGACCCCTGCAGGTCAAGGTACAAGCATACAGGTGTTTTCTACTGTAGTCACCAATCCATTTCTAACCACTTGTTCCTTTCCCCTAAAGCACGTAACTCTATAATCGCATCTAAGCTTTAACGTAACAATGACATTAACCATTTCAGCTCTGGAAGATCTACCCCCCCCCCCCTTAATGACTCAGCCATTTTTTACAATTCAGCACTGCGCTACTTTAACTGGTAGTTGCACGATCATGCAACGATGTACCCAATTAAAATGTCCCCCCCCCCCCCCCCCCCACAAATAAAGCTTTCTTTTGGTGGTATTTGATCACCTCTGCGTTTTTTTTTTTTTTTTTTTTTTTTTTGCACTATAAAAAACGACCACAAAAAAATAAATTAAAAAAAATATATATTTTTTACTTTCTACTATAAAACACAGCCAATAAAAAAAATAAAAAATCCAAACCAATATCTATTCTGCTACATATTTTTGGTAAAAATAAATCCCAATAAGCGTATATTGATTGGTTTGCGCAAAAGTTATAGCGTCTACAAACTATGGGATATTAAGTATTTATGGCAATTTTTTTTTAATTTATTTTACTAGTAATGGCGGCGATCAGAGACCTAAACGGCAATATTACGGCAGGCAATTTGGACACTAACTGACACTTTTTGGGGACCAGTGACATTGATACAGTAATCAGTGCTAAAAATATGCACTGTCACTGTACTAATGCCACTGGCAGGGAAGGGGTTGAACCTCTAGGGGCGATCAAAGGCTTAACTGCATGCCTAGCTGGTGATTCAGTGTAGTGGGGAGAGGCGCTTGTACTAGTGGAAGACATGGATTGGTGTTTCTGCTTTACAGGAACACAGGATCCATGCCTTCACTACTGAAAGAACGGCAATCTGTCTTGTTTACATAAACTGCTGTTCTGCGGGACCCGCCGATCGGCTTCCACTGTGTAAACTCACAGCGGGAGCGATACGCGGAAATGCACGGAAATGCAGTATCACGTATATATATATGTGTGTGTGTGTGTGTGTGATCCTGCGCAGCCTGGCCACCTTGTAGCAGTAAAACCGCTTTAGGGCTGTCGGCAAGTGGTTAGAAGTGTTTAGTAGAGTTGTCCTGATACCAATACTAGTATCGGTACCGATACCAAGCATTTGCCTGAGTACTTGTATTTGGGCAAATGCTTCGATGCTTGATTAGATACCCGGGCAGTCAGGGATGATCGGTGCGACGGTGGGGGAGAGTTGAAATCACCGATCCCCCTGTATAGATTTCAATAAATAATTTGACAGCCGCTTTTCCTCCTCTCCCTACCGCGGCTGTCAGATGATTTATTGAAATCTATACAGGGAGATCAGTGATTGTAACTCTCCCCCACCACCGCACCGTTCACCCCTGACTGTCCCTGTATACTCCTCCAGTCCCCCTCTGTGTCAACCCTCCCTGCTTCTCGGTGCTGGTGTCCCTCCTCCGTGCTGCTGCCCCCCCTCCGTGTTGCTGTCCCCCCTCCGTGATGCTGTCCCTCTCCATGCTCCTCCCTTCTGCTTCACCCCCTCCGTGATTCTGTCCCCCTCCATGCTCCTTCGTGCTGCTGCCCCCCTCCATGCTGCTGTCCGCCCTCTGTGCTGCTGTCCCCCCTCCGTGATGCTGCCCCTCCTCCGTGCTCCTCTGTGCTGATGTCCCCCTCCGTGATGCTGTCCCCCTCCATGTTCCTCCGTGCTGCTGCCCCCCCCTCCGTGCTGCTGTCCCCCCTCCGTGATGCTGTCCCCCCTCCGTCCCCCCTCCGTGCTGCTGTCCCCCCTCCGTGCTGCTGTCCCCCCTCTGTGCAGCTGTCCCCCCTCCGTGATGCTGTCCCCCCTCCGTGATGCTGTCCCTCCTCCGTACTCCTCTGTACTGCTGTCCCCCCTCTGTGCTGCTGCCCCCCCTCCGTGATGCTGCCCCCCCCCTCTGTGATGCTGTCCCTCCTCCGTGCTTCTCTGTGCTGCTGTCCCCCCTCCGTGATGCTGCCCCCCCTCCGTGCTGCTGCCCCCCCTCCGTGCTGCTGTCCCCCCTCCGTGATGCTGTCCCTCCTCCGTACTCCTCTGTACTGCTGTCCCCCTCTGTGCTGCTGTCCCCCCTCCGTGATGCTGCCCCCCCTCCGTGCTGCTGCCCCCCCTCCGTGCTGCTGTCCCCCCTCCGTGATGCTGTCCCTCCTCCGTACTCCTCTGTACTGCTGTCCCCCTCTGTGCTGCTGTCCCCCCTCCGTGATGCTGCCCCCCCCTCCGTGATGCTGTCCCTCCTCCGTGCTTCTCTGTGCTGCTATCCCCCCTCCTTGATGCTGCTCCCCCTCCGTGGTGCTGCCCCCCCTCTGTGCTGCTGACCCCCTCCGTGATGCGGTCCCCCCTCCGTGATGCTGTCCCTCCTCCATGCTTCTCTGTGCTGCTGTCCCCCCTCCTTGATGCTGCCCCCCCCCCTCCGTGGTGCTGCCCCCCCCTCTGTGCTGCTGACCCCCTCCGTGATGCTGTCCCCCCTCCATAATGCTGTCCCCCCACCGCGCTCCACTCCGGTTCCCCTCGGTGCTCCTCCGCCCCCCTTTGTTCTCAATATGCCAGGATGGAAAGCGGAGGAAGGAGCCGGTAAATCTGTCATTTACCGGCTCCTTCCTATTTCGAATGGACAGAGACAGTGATCGCTGGCTCTGTTCATTCATAACTGAGCATCATAAACTGTGTTTACGATGCTTCAGTTTATAAATAGAGAGGAGCCTCTGTCTCCTCTCCATTCATCTTCAGTGCAGCTGAGGGTTCAGAGAAAAGGGACTGGGGAATCTGTGTCCTCACTCCCTTTCCCTGTCTCAAAGAGGAGAGGAGATGTCAGGGGTTAAGACCCCATGATATCTCACCAAAGCCCCCCAACAGGACTGATGATAAAAAATAAATAAAATAAAGAATTGTAATAAATAAATATTTAAAAGGTTAAATTTTATAATTAATAAAAAAATAAATTAAAAACACACTGACACCATCCTCTCCCCCTCCCCAAAATAAATAAATAAAGAATTGTAATAAATAAATATTTAAAAGGTTACATTTTATAATTAATAAAAAAATTAATTAAAAACACACTGACACCATCCACTCCCCCTCCCCAAAATAAATAAATAAAAGAATTGTAATAAATAAATATTTAAAAGGTTAAATTTTATAATTAATAAAAAAATTAATTAAAAACACACTGACACCATCCACTCCCCCTCCCCAAAATAAATAAATAAAAGAATTGTAATAAATAAATATTTAAAAGTTTAAATTGCAAAAATAATAAAAATAAAATTAAAAACACACTGACACCCCCCATCCAAAAAAAAAGCATTGTAAAAAAAAAAAATATATATAAAAAAAAAATAATAAATTGTAAAAAATAGATGAAAAAAATGAATTGTAAAAAATAAAATTGTAAAAAAAATTAAATAAAAAACGACTGACACAGTCCATGCATCATCAGTGCTGCATATTATTGCCGCTGTCACATGACATAAAAAGTCGCCACATCTAAGGATTAATAAGCTGCAATATATAAACATTTTTGTTTTTGAATTTAGATACTAAATGTATTGGTTGTGTTTTATAAATACACAACTGGATTAAATTGTGTTTTATTTTCTTGGTGTTTAGCTGAACGTCCTCCTTTTCAGCCTGGAGTAAAATGCGTTTCGTCAGATAGCCGCTCATTATAGCATTGGCGTATTACTGTAAGCCTATTGTGACCTTTTGCGGACCCTTCTTTGTTCACATAAAAGCGCTAGCAGCAGACATATCCTAGACAGCGGAGGAAAAGGGAATCTTGTGTCAACAGACAGACTCGGGGCAGCCGTGCTGCATAAATCACAACGCCAAACACCCCGTTCAATAACGCCATACCGTAACCGTCCCTCAGCAGATATAATAGTGTACAGGGGATTGCTTTAAAGAAGATGTGACTGTCATTATACATACTTCTCAGAGTGGAACTTTACTCTCAATTAAAAATTACTATTTTAAATCCTTATTCTGCTAGCACTAGGAAATATATATTATATGTTTTACTTGTTTTAAACTTTTATTTTTATTTTTTTAATTTCTTGAATTGCTTCCTGATTTCTGGCCTAGGACAAAATGATGTCATACATTCCGGGCTTTTTTATTCTCAGAGAATAGGTGCAGGAACTAGACATGTGCAATTTGTTTCGTTTTCAAATTTAGACAAATTTGTTAATTCAGAAATATCCGAATTAACGAAAACCCGTTTAACAATTTTTTTTCCCCAAATATTCCTAAATTCAAATATTCCTAAATTCGAAAATTTTGAAAATCTGAAATAATAACAAACTAATAATAACTTAAAGTGGAGGGCCACCCTAAAAAAAAATATTCTTAAAAAAAAAAAAAAAAAAACATTTGACATTTTTTTTTCTTACCTTACTGTTGCTAGGCAGTCTTCCTAATCTGCCTCCTTCCTACTCCGCTGTGATCTTCGGTCTTCTTCGGTCTTCTATCCTCCTCCGCGTTGTCTTCTGGGTAATGGGGCGCGCTGTGTTCTGGGAACTGTGTGTTCCCTAACAAAGCGTGTCCCATTCACAAAGGGCCGCATCGCATTGGGAGGAATTGTGCCCCATCGTTGTCATTTGGTGGGAAGAATCATGCCCCATTGTTGGTGTCACTGGGAGGAACTGTGCCCCATCATTGGTGTCACTGGGAGGAATTGTGCCCCATTGTTGTTGTCATTTGGTGGGAAGAATCATGCCCGGTTGTTGGTGTCACTGGGAGGAACTGTGCCCCATCATTGGTGTCACTGGGAGGAATTGTGCCCCATTGTTGTTGTCATTTGGTGGGAAGAATCATGCCCGGTTGTTGGTGTCACTGGGAGGAACTGTGCCCTATCGTTGGTGTTATTGGGAGGAATTGTGCTCCATTGTTGTCATTTGGTGGGAGGTATCATGCCCCATCGTTGGTGTCACTGGGAGGAATTGTGCTCTTTTGTTGGTATAAGTGTGGGGGGGGGGGAATTATGCCCCTTTGTTGGTGTCAGGGGATGAAATGTCGCTCCAAGGGGCCGGAATAAAAACAAGCAAAGGGCCCCATCTGGCCCCCCCGGGCTGCAGTTTGGAGATCACTGCTCCAATCCATACAGTACTTTGCAATTTGTGTTTAGTATTATATTCTGAAAATTACATCTTTGAGTAGTTGAAGACCTCATACAGGGCAGCTGCTTATTTCCAAAGCTTTATATGTACGCGTTACATTAGTTTAATGTTTTACAGATCGCCCAGGCCCATTCACATCAGTCACTGTCCCCTAGAGGCACTGGCAGTGTAATGTCCTTACAATCACAGGGTCGTTGTGGATGGAAGCCAAATAGTATATATTAGTTTTGAATAATATATGAAGGTTTTTTCGGGTTGTCGGAGGAAATTGAATCATAAGGAGAACAGGTGGGATTTGTATCCAGGATCCGGAGCCGCCAGAGTTCTAACCCACTTCGCCATCGTTCTGTCCATATTGATTACTAGCTGATCTCTCTTTCCCTTGCAGACAATAAAGTCTTATAAGTCTTGATATACTGGCAGTGCAGCCAGGGCCACGGAGCCCCGTAACATCATACATGCAACGTGACCTCCATCTCTGCATTAAAAGACCAGCATGGTGGATTGTAGACATGTGCGCAATAGAAAAATTTGTTTAGTTTAGTTTCGTTTCCGTTGATTCGTAACGATTCGTAATTTCGTAAGTCGTCGGTGTTCGTATTCGTAACGATTCGTATTTTCGTAAGAGTTCTTTTTCGTTGATTCGTTTTTCCATTAGTTTAATTTTCGTTTATTCGAAATTCGGACGCATTCGTATTTTCGTAGATTTAGTTACATTTGTACTTTCGTTAGATTGATTTATTCGTACTTTCGTAACATTGTTTTCGTAGATTCGTAATCGGAGCATAATTCATAATTTTATGTAATGTGTATGCTATTATTACATTGTAAGAGACACGGAAAATTACGAATCGAAAAAAAAAGTTACGAATGTACGATTTTTTTTTCGTTCAATCCATTTGAAGCACGTTAAGCAGCGCCATTGTAAGAGACACGGAAAATTACGAATCGAAAAAAAAAGTTACGAATGTACGAATTTTTTCTTTCAATCCATTCGAAGCACGTTAAGCAGCGCCATTGTAAGAGACATGGAAAATTACGAATCGCAAAAAAAAAAAGTTATGAATGTACAAATTTTTTCGTTCAATCCATTTGAAGCACGTTAAGCAGCGCCATTGTAAGAGACACGGAAAATTACGAATCGCAAAAAAAAAAGTTACGAATGTACGAATTTTTTCGTTCAGTCCATTTGAAGCACGTTAAGCAGCGCCGTTGTAAGAGACACGGAAAATTACCAATTCAACAAAAAAAAAAGTTACGAATGTACGAATTTTTTCGTTCATTTTGATTTTCGTTGTTCTTGTTTTGGTTTTTCGGATTTTCTTCTTTCGTCGTTTCGTTGTTTCTAATTTGGTTATTTCGGATTTTCGTTGTTTTTCATATTTGTTCGATTCGATAATTCGTTATTCGTTAAAATTTTTAGCGAATCATTCGTTCATTCGTACGATAGCGAATGAACAAATATAACGAATTTTAAACGGAAAACGAAAAAAAAACGAAACGAATTGTCTAGTGGATCGTTGAGCCGCAGTCAGCAACCTACACTCACCGGACACTTTATTAGGTTGTTTAATTGCTTGGTAACACAAACTGCTAATCAGCCAATAATGGCAGCAGATATTCTGCTGATATTTGAACTGAGGATCAGAATGGGGGAAGAAAGGAGATTTAGGTGACTTCGAACGTGGCATGGTTGTTGGTGCCAGACGGTGCCGGTCTGAGTTTTTCAAAAACTGCTGATCTACTAGGATTTTCACGCACAGCCATCCCTCGGGGGTTTACAGAGAATGGTCCAAAAAAAGAGAAAATATCCAGTGAGCGGCAGTTGTGTGGAGGAAAATGACTAGTTGATGTCAGAGGTCAGAGGAGAATGGGCTTGAGATGATAGAAGGTAGACATGTGCACAACAAAAAAAATTGTTTTTTTTCGTTTCGTTTTTTTTGTTTCCGTTGATTCGTAACGATTCGTACATTCGTAAGTCGTCGGTGTTCATATTGGTAATGATTCGTATATTCGTAAGAGTTATTTTTCGTTGATTCGTTTTTTTTTTTTATTAGTTTAATTTTCGGACGCATTCGTATTTATTCGTACATTCGTAACATTCGTAAAATTCGTAGATTCGTAATCGGAGCATAATTCATAATTTTATGTAATGTGTATGCTATTATTACATTTTAATAATTTACGAATCGAAAAAAAAAAGTTACGAATCGAAAAAAAAAGTTACGAATCTACGAATTTTTTTGTTCAATCCATTCAAAGCACGTTAAGCAGCGCAATTGTAAGAGACATGGAAAATTATGAATCAAAAAAAAAAAAAGAGTTACGAATCGAAAAAAAAAAGTAACGAATCGAAAAAAAAAATTACGAATCGAAAAAAAAGTTACAAATGTACGAATTTTTTTGTTCAATCCATTCAAAGCACGTTAAGCAGCACCATTGTAAGGGACACGGAAAATTACCAATTCAACAAAAAAAAAAAGTTACGAATGTACAAATTTTTTCGTTGGTTTTCGTTTTTCGGATTTTCTTCATTAGTACATTCATTGTTTCTAATTAGTTTTTTTCGGATTTTCGTTGTTTTTCGGATTCGTTCGATTCGAATGATTCGTTAATCGGATTCGTACGATTCGAACGGTTCGTTATTCGGATTCGTACGATTCGAACGATTCGTTCATTCGTACGAAAACGAACGAACGAAAATAACGAAAAAAATACGAAAAAAATGAAAAAAAACAAAACGAATTGCACATGTCTAATAGAAGGGCAACAGTAACTCAAGTAACCATTTGTTACAACCAAGGTATGCAGAATACCATCTCTGAACGCACCGCACATCCAACCTTGAAGAAGATTGGCTACAGCAGCAGAAGACCACAGCGGGTGCCACTCCTGTCAGCTAAGAACAAGGAAACTGAGGCTACAATTGGCACAGGCTCAGAAATTGGACAATAGAAGATTGTAAAGTTATGGTAGTGCCAGGATCTTAATGAAAAAAGACAACTCTGCCCACTTCCCTATACAGGTACAAAATAAGGAAATTTGTTCCCTCTGTGGGGCTTTTAAAAGGCAGAGAGTCTTCAAGTAATATTGGTATCAAAATTGAATATAAATTTATTTGAAAAGATTAAAACACGAAATTAATAAAAAGGAGAGTTGGATGCATATGTAGATACAAAATTAACCACTTCAGCCCCGGAGGATTTTACCCCCCTTCCTTACCAGAGCACTTTTTTGCGATTCGGCACTGCGTCGCTTTAACTGACAATTGCGCGGTGGTACGACGTGGCACCCAAACAAAATTGGCGTCCTTTTTTTCCCACAAATAGAGCTTTTTTTTTTTGGTGGTATTTGATCACCTCTGCGGTTTTTATTTTTTGCGCTATAAACAAAAGAGTGACAATTTAAAAAAAAAAAACAACAATATTTTTTACTTTTTGCTAAAATAAATATCCCATTAAAAAAAAAAAAAAATTTCCCTCAGTTTAGGCCGGTACGTATTCTTCTACATATTTTTGGTAAAAAAAAATCTCAATAAGCGTATATTGATTGGTTTGCGCAAAAGTTATAGCGTCTACAAAATAGGGGATATTGCATTTTTAATTTTTTTTACCAGTAATGGCAGCGATCTGCGATTTTTTTCGTGACTGCGACTTTGCGGCGGACACTTCGGACACTTTTGACACATTTTTGGGACCACTCACATTTACACGGCGATCGTTGCTATAAAATTGCACTGATTACTGTGTAAATGGGACTGGCAGGGAAGGGATTAACACTAGGGGGTGCTGCAGGGCTTAATGTATGTTCCCTGGGAGTGATTCTAACTGTGGGGGGAGGGGACTCATAAGAGGAGGAGACCGATCGGTGTTCCTCTGTACTGGGAACACACCATCGCTCTCCTTTCCACTGACAGGACGTGGATCTGTGTATTTACACACACAGATCTAAGGTCCTGCTGTGCTTCCGGGCAATCGCGGGTGCCCCGGCGGACATTGCGACCACCGTGCATGCGCACCGGGTCCCGAGCAACGCCGCGGGCCCCCTAGATGGCCGGGAATGGGAGGATGTCATATGACGCCTACCCAGGATGGGAGATCCACCTTGTGGGTGTCATTTGACAATTCTTGGGTATTGAAGTGGTTAATAAAGCAGGAAGGATTCGATACAACAATACAAGAAAGACACCACACAAGGGACTGTCCTGACGATTGACAAGGACTGATAGGCCCGACGCGTTTCAAGGTTGTAGTAGGTGAAACCTTTTCTTCACGGGCTGGTGGTAAATTGTATTGGTATCATATAATTCCTGCGTTAGCATCAAAAAAAGCATTCAAATCCAAAGAGAAATGGGGATCGTTTAGTTGCTGCCAGAGATCAGGACCATGGGGAGACCTCTACATGGAAGACATCATAGATCTGGATCCGGGGACCAAACACAAAGGGTGTCCCCCAACCAAGGAGTATACGATCACTGTCATACTGAGCCCTTGATTAATTTCCCATCTGTAAGATGGATGAAACCAGGAAATCAAGTTACAGATGGATGAACATGGGGGGTATACACAAAAGTACAGAGTTGATCAAAAGATGTGTGGCAACGGAAGTAGAGTGTCCCACAGAGGAAACGATTTCCTATTTTATAGAAGATTGGAAAAAAACGTTGCCTGGTCTGATGAGTCTGGATTTCAGCTCCGACATTCAGATGGTGGGGTCAGAATTTGGTGCATGGATCCATCCTGCCTTCTATCACCGGTTCAGGCTGGTGGTGGCGGTGTAATGGCGTGGGCAATGATTTCTTGGCACACTTTGGACCCCTTAGGCCCCTTTCACACTGGGGCGGGAGCCGCGGTGACGGTAAAGCAGCGCTATATTTAGCGCTGCTTTACCGTCGTTTTGCCCGCGGGATTCGGCCGCTCACGGTGCGGTTTTACCCCCCCGCGAGCTGCCGAAAAAGGGTTAAAATCCCCCGCAGAGCGCCGCCGTAGCGGCGGTATTGCCGCGGTATTTCCGCGGTGTCCCATTGAAATCAATGGGAAGGAGCGGTATAGGAGCGGTGAATACACCGCTCCTATCCCGCTCCAAAGATGCTGCTAGCAGGACTTTTTTTTTGCCGTCCTGCTAGCGCACCGCTCCAGTGTGAAAGCCCGCCGGCTTTCACACTGGAGTGAATGGGGCCGGTTTTTTCATGCGGTATACAGGCGCTATTTTTAGCGCTGTACCGCCTGAAAACCGCCCCAGTGTGAAAGGGGCCTTAGTATCAACTGAGCATGGTTTAAACACCATGGCCTACCTGAGTATTGTTGCTGACCATGTCCATCCCTTTATTTTTTGAATAATCTTTATTTTAGTCAGCATTGTGAGGGAACAAATCAAAAGTAAAGGAACATAAAAAAAAAAAACAAAGAAAACAAACACGACAGTAAAAAATAGGTATAAAGTATATCGAAGTACCAGGAGTCGTCACTCACAATAGGTAACAGACACCATATAGGGGCCGAGAGATACCACGACATCATGAAACACAAGGGGACTCTCCTGTGTCACAGACTTTCGGTCCCAGTCGACAGAACTCCTCTCTAACCTAATAGAGGAGCCAAGAGAACCACTCTCGGGAAAGTAAATGAAAATGTGTCTAAAACTCACATAAAATTATTCTCCATTATCCTGAGCTATCATGCGACTGAACTCCTGTACACACTCCAGAAATATGGTCGTGGCCTTCACACCAGGTTCAAAGCTACTGAGATGTGGTGCCTGGTTGACCAATAGTGGATGGGGAACGGTTAGCTAAGGCCAATGTTTTAAATGTGGTGTCTGCCAGGTGTGAGCAGCCATGTATCTGGAGTGGAAATTCAGAGGAAAGAAAAGAAAAAGAAAAAGGAAAGAAAAGACATTAACCACATTACAACAAAATAAATATACAATAATCTACAGAAAAGGCCACCAGGAGCCAGGCCTGAGGAAAGAGCGCATGCTCTGAAAACGTTTGCCTATTGGACGAGACCGGCTCCCGCCCCCGGAAGTAAACCGATCCACCTGGTTGCTGGTGTGCGCTCCACTGACCAGGAAGTGTCAGCAGTGGATGCCCCAGCTCGTTTTTGGCAACAAGACAGCCCTCCAGGATACAGAAATCGCTTGTTCTACACCCTCCATGGACATCCGGCTCACCATCTCAGTATCACACGCCCTTGGACATTGTACTTTTGTGAGTACAGCTATTTTTAACTCTTTACATTAAAGTGGAAGTAAAGTCCCATTTTGGACTTTCATCTACAGGTAAGCCTATAATGAGGCTTACCTGTAGGTAAAAAAAATATCTCCTAAACCTTTACGATTTAGGAGATATTCCCCGTGCAATACGCCGCTGACTGCAGCGGCGCATGCGCACGGGAGATTCTCGGCTGAAAGGCCGGCAGAATACGAACCCTGCCGGGACGAAGTCTCCCGTGCGCATGCGCGGGAGTGACGACATCGCGGCTCCAGCCACTCATATCGCTGGAGTCGCGATACCCGGAAGACACGCAGAGGCAACATGTCAGCGACCTCGGCGTGGACCAGGTGAGTTACTGACGCCTCGTTCTAAGGTAAGTATTTCATAATGAGCTAGTATGCGGTGCATACTAGCTCATTATGCCTTTTCCCTTACAGGTGTCTAAAAAAAAAAAAACATGTCAGCGGGTTTACTACCGCTTTAAAATTTCCACTATTTATTGCACTTAAAGTGGCGCCTTCTGTTTCTCTTCCCAGCACCAGGAGCCAGGGTCAGCCCCTGGAAGGACACACTGAACTGCATGTCTGACCCAGGAACGCCCGTCAAATGTGGAGAGCCACCAGGGTGAGGCATGATGCCCAAATAAGGGCTAGTACCCAAAACAGGTAATCGTAGACAGACATGAACAGACAAGGTGCGCCCAGGTCCCTGCCTAATGATAGAGGTTGTAGATGCATCAGGGATTAATAGTAAAATTGCTAAAAAAGAGAACAAAAATTTTTTTTTTCAGCAAAAAATTTATGAAAAAGGAACTGCAGGTGAATGCCATGGCCCTCTAGCCCATCCTCAGGAGCTTAATTGGCCACTGAATTGTCCTGCAATAGACGCAATGTCACGTAGGGTCCAGAAGACTAAATAGCGAGAGTTCCTAGGTCATGCTGTGCTTCAGATGTCACCGTCCTGGGTTCCAGAAGAAGTATTGGTTGAAGAACGTTTGCGGCCTCGAAAGCGTCTTTTAGGTCGAGCAGGGACCCAAGTATTTGGTGCCAATGGAGGTTGCATCTCTGCATGGCGACGCCAATCTGTAAAGTCCACCGGATCCAGTCCCAGTTAAGAGAGGAAGTAGGGAAGATCATCTTTGATACGCAAAGTAGCAGACTTCCTGTCTCTTCCAGCTTGTAGATTGAAAGGGAACCCCCAGCGATATTTAATGCCTGCCGCTTGCATAGCTTCCAGGAGGGGATGGAGAGCCCTGCGTTGGACCAGTGTGCGGCCTGACAGGTCTTGGTAAAAAAACAGGCCTGCACCGACAAAAACAAAGAAGGGGAGTTTGCGCATGCGTTGCATGATCTGCTCCTTAACTGTGAACTTATGCAGCTTGCATATAATGTCTCTTGGGTTTGAGGCATCTGGTGAGGGGGTTCTGAGCGCTCTATGAGCTCTATCAATTTCTACTGATTCATTGGGGGAAAGCTCAAGAGTCTCTCTGAAGATGCCCTGTAGAGTTGGGAGAATTTGTCTTTGGCTGCAGTGGCCTCTGGCAACTCGCGGATGCGGATATTAGAATGGCGGCTGCGGTTCTCATAATCATCTAGTTGACATGTGAGAGCCTCTATTCTCTGGTCTTGAGCATAGAAGGTATCCCTAAGCTGGAAGATGACTGGAAAGGTCTCCTCTACACTCTGCTCCAGGGCTTCCACTCTGTTGACCAGCTGGGTAGTATCATTCTGCAATTGTTCAATGTCTTGTTTAAATGCTTTCTCCACTCTGCTGGCAAATCTTTCTAAGTCTTCTCTAGTGGGGAGAGACCAGATGTGTTGCTTAAGGTCTCTATCCCCATGAAGCTCCGATATATGTCAGACCCCTGATCATGGGAGGCAGAGCCAGGGGAGGTCAGGCTAGGGCAGCTGTATCGCTTACCATGTGCAGCGATTTGATATGAGAGGCTGCAGGGAGGCCCGAGCGGCTGCTGCCACATTCTTCCCCTTGTCTTGGCCGGCCGCCATCTTGGATAGCTCATCCCGCGGACACCCTCCGTCAGTGAAATAGGCATTAATGGTGGTTGCGGGGGGGGGGGGCTTAACGGCTGTGACTGAGCTTGGCGCGGTAGGACATCACGGCTGAGGCTCGGTGAAGCTTAGGATCCCCGGTGAAGGCTGTGAAAGTGTCCATCGGCGAGGAGCTTCAAGAGCACACGTCCTCACTTGCTCATGTCCAGGCCAAGCCCCCTGTCCACCCCTTTATGACTACAGTGTCCTCCATCTTCTGATGGCTCCTTCCAGCAGGATAATTCACCATGTCACACAGCTCCGATCATCTCACCACTGGACAATGAGGTCACTGTAGTCCAATGGCCTCCACACTCACCAGATCTCAATCCAATACAGCACCTTTTGGATGTGGTGGAATGGAAGGTTGGCATCATGGATGTGCAGCCGACAAATGTGCAGCAACTGCGTGAGGAATGTTTCCGACACCTTGTTGTATCAATACCACGAAGAATAAAGGCAAAAGGGGGTCCAACCCGGTACTAGCAAGGTGTACCTAATAAAGTGGCCTGGAGAGTGTATATGCAGTTAGTGAGATGAGTATTTTTCCTCCAGTTTGACATATTTCACTTGCTTTACTTAGCCTTAGGAGCAATGACTTGTGCTTTTAGAATGTGATTTGCAAGGTCTGCTTTAATTTTCACTGTTGACTGTTAGCGCAGTAATAAGGTTGAATTAAACCATCACTTGCTCGAGCGCATCAAAATAATATTGTAGCGGGATAACTTTCATCTTCCCTTCTATTTTTTATTTTTTTTTCCCTCTCCTTTACATAGCAGGCGAGGGCTTCCATCACGGCGCAGCATGTCTGTAGGGAGCAAACAAAGACAGGATATACAGGAATCCATTGTGAAACTATAACAAGAAGAGGAATTTTCTCTGGGTGGCTGTGATTTCATTTCTGATTACGGATATTAAGTTCTATTAAGCCTTTTACAACTCATGTGGGATTTCGTCCATAATTCTATGTCAAATCCCCCTGCCATGGAGGTGTCAGGGTAAGTGATGGCTCCCTACTCGCACCAACCGGGAATACGGCATGAAACAGGAATTATTGATGAGCCGGAATAAAATTAAGGGTTACCATCTTGGGGAAAAATAGACTTTTAGCTTGATTCTGTCATTGAATTTTCCCAGTCACCCAGGATAAAACAGGATCCCACTGCTCCTGTATCCACATAAATAATGGAAGGAAATCTCTGTTTCTATCAGTCAGTTTTGTTCCACAAATTAACCACTTGCCGACCGCCGCACGACGATATACGTCGACAGAATGGCACGTACAGGCAGGAGGGCGTATATATACGTCCCTACCTGTCTGCGGGTGGGGGGCCCGATCGGGCCCCCCCCCGGTGCCTGCGGCGGTCGGCATCGTTGGGGGAGCGATCGGAGATGAGGGGGAGGCCACTCATTCGTGGCCCCCCCCTCGCGATCGCTCCCAGCCAATGAAACACTTCCTCTAGCCCCGTCATGTAAACAGGGCTAGAGGAAGTGATGTCATCCCTAACAGACGCGGGTGGGGGGCCGATCGGGCCCGCCCCCGTGTCTGTAAATTGTCCGGGACATTGGGGGAGGGATCGGAGATGAGGGGGGGGGGCACTCATTCGTGCCCCCCCCCCCTCGCGATCGCTCCCAGCCAATGGAATGCTTCCCCTGGCTCTGTATTGTGTACAGAGCCAGGGGAAGTGAGGTCATCTCTCCTCGTGGCGGTCTTTTCGAACCGACGCCGAGGAGAGAAGACACGTGAGTTGCACTACACTACACTACACTACACTAACAGTAGAACATTCTAGGCACACATTTCACACCCCAGCCCCCCCCCCCCCCCCCCGATTGCCCCCCTGCACCCCCTGTCACAGTGACACCAAAGCAGTTTTTTTTTTTTTTTTTTTTTTTTTTTTTTTACTGTTAACTGCATTGGTGCATTGTGACCCTAATAACTGTTAGGGCAGTTAGATTTAGCCCCCTTTAGGTCTAGGAACCCCCCCTAATAAAGGTTTAACCCCGTGATCACCCCCCGTCACCAGTGTCACTAAGCGATCGTTTTTTTGATCGCTGTATTAGTGTCACAGTTGACGCTAGTTAGGGAGGTAGGTATTTAGGTTTGCCGCAGCGTTTTATAGGGTCAGGGACCCCCCATATACTACCTACTAAAGGTTTTAACCCCCTGAGTGCCCCCTAGTTAACCCTTTCACCAGTGATCACCATATAACTGTTACGGGTGACGCTGGTCAGTTAGTTTATTTTTTATAGTTTCAGGGCACCCGCCGTTTATTACCTAATAAAGGTTTAACCCCCTGATCGCCCGGCGGGTGATATAAGTAAGGTTTTAGAGTCAAATAGGGTCTGCGTCGCCCCAGGCAGCGTCGGGTTAGTGCCAGTACCGCAAACACCCACGCACGCAGCATACACCTCCCTTAGTGGTATAGAATCTGAACAGATCGATATCTGATCTGATCAGATCTATACTAGCGTCCCCAGCTGTTTAGGGTTCCCAAAAACGCATTGTTAGCGGGATCAGCCCAGATACCTGCTAGCACCTGCGTTTTCCCCCTCCGCCCAGCCCACCCAAGTGCAGTATCGATCGATCACTGTCACTTACAAAACACTAAGCACACATAACTGCAGCGTTCGCAGAGTCAGGCCTGATCCCTGCGATCGCTTACAGTTTTTTGGTAGCGTTTTGATTCAGTCGCTAACAGTCAGGAGCTTTTTTTTTTTCCTGTGAGTCTCACTAGTGTACTACTAAATTTAGAGCCCAAAATGGCAAGTCAAACGTACACTAGTGAACAGGCCTACTTGTTTCTGAGCATGACAGATAGTGAAGAGGAGGTCACTCATCTGTCAGAATCAGGCTCAGAATACGACCCAGTAGACGACAGCGGCTCCATGACAGATAGCTCTGACGGCGGAGTTGTGGTCCCTGCTAAGGTCAGGCGTACCAGACCCCAAACTCCTTCTTCTGTTGTTGAGGTGCAGGAACCGCAGGTCGCTCGTAGGAGGCAGAGACGTACTAGAGCCGCTATTCCTTCTGGTGAACAGGCAAGCACCAGCGGCCTAGTACACCCTGGACGTAGTCAAACCAGCACTGCAGTATCACGTGGTGACGTGGCGAGTCCCATAAGTGCAGTTTCAGCTGGCGAGGTGGCAAGCACAAGTAGTGTCCCGCTGCCACCAAGAAGACGACAAAGACAGGCCCGTCGTGCCCATAGTGCCCTTCCTGCAGAATTTGCCAATCCTGATTGGGTGCCCACCACTTCTGCAGAACCCGTACTTCCCCCATTCACTGGCCAACCCGGTATTCAGGTGGAAACAGCTGATTTTACGTCACTTGATTTTTTTTCGCTGTTTTTCACCGAAGATCTCTATAGATCTATTGTGGACCAAACCAATTTGTACGCTGGTCAACACATCGCTGCTAATCCCCAGTTGTCCACCCTTGCCAGAGATTGGAGACCAATTACGGTCCCCGAATTTAAGATCTTTCTGGGCCTTTCCCTCATCATGGGCATAGTTAAAATGGGTACGTTGCGTTCATATTGGTCCACTGAGCCAATGTACCATATGCCCGTGTTCTCTGCCTCCATGTCCAGGGCACGATACGAACAGATTTTGCGGTTCATGCACTTCAACGACAATGAACTCTGTCGTCCTCGTGGAGACCCTGCATACGATCGGCTCTATAAAATTCGGCCCCTCATAAACCATTTCAACCAACGTTTTGCAGACTTGTTTACTCCCCATCAAGTTGTCTGCGTTGACGAGTCCCTGATTAAGTTTACTGGCCGCTTGTCATTCAAACAATACCTTCCCAGCAAGCGTGCCAGATACGGGGTCAAGATGTATAAGCTCTGTGACAGGGCCACAGGCTATACATGTAAATTTATGGTTTATGAGGGCAAAGATAGCCACATAGAGCCGACAAACTGCCCTGACTACATAGGGAGCGCTGGCAAGATTGTGTGGGACTTGGTGTCACCCTTATTCGGAAAGGGGTACCACTTGTACGTGGATAATTATTACACGAGCGTGCCACTGTTTAGTCATTTGTTTGATCATCAGATTGGAGCATGTGGCACCGTGCGACCTAATCGCCGGGGCTTTCCCCAGCGGCTTGTAGAGTCCCGTCTTAGGCTGGGGGAGAGAGCCTGCTTGAAGTGTAATAACTTGCTCGCTATGAAGTGGAGGGATAATAAGAATGTTTTCGTTCTTACCTCCCTTCATGCAGACACGACGGTCCAAATTACTACGGCGGCTGGTGTTGTGACGAAACCCCTCTGTGTCCACGAGTACAACCAAAACATGGGAGGGGTGGACCTCAACGACCAGTTGTTGGCGCCGTACCTAGTTGCCCGTAAGGCTAGACGCTGGTACAAAAAAGTGTCTATTTACCTTTTCCAATTGGCTTTGCTGAACGCTCATGTGCTATACGGAGCTTCAGGACGTACTGGATCCTTCCTTAAATTCCAGGAAGAGATCATCGGAGCCCTTCTGTTTCCAGACGGTGCTCCGCCTCACATTCCCCAACCAAATGCAGTTAGCCGGCTGCATGAGCGGCATTTTATTTATGTCCTCCCGAGTACCCCTACCCAACAAGCCCCCCAAAGAAAATGTCGTGTCTGCAGAAAGCGCGGATTTAGGCGTGACACCCGCTATTATTGTCCCCGCTGTCCTGACAATCCTGGTCTTTGCATCGGTGAATGTTTTGAACGCTACCATACACTAGTTGAGTATTAGCGTAGGGTACAGCATTGCACAGACTAGGCACACGTTCTCAAGAATGCCATCGCATTTTGAGACCAAAACCGATGGAACCGTTACAACAGTTCCGTTAGAACTGTTACAGTTACAAACAAAAGTTTAAAAAAAAAAAGTAAAAAAAAAAAACAAAAGAAATATAAAATAAAAAAAACAAAAATAGTTGTTTTATTGTTGTCTCTCTATTCTCTCTCTATTGTTCTCCTTTTTACTGTATTCTATTCTGCAATGTTTTATTGTTAACCATTTTTTTTGTTTTCAGGTACGCCATTCAGTTGCAGCGCGGATTTATCTATCTTGACAGCAACAGCGTTTGCTCCCACGATACATAAAGCCGTGACTCCAACGCTGTAGGAGGTGATTTCACCACCACAGTTAAAAAAAAAAGAGCATATATGCCGAAGCATGGGGGCAGCAGAGGGCGGAGGAGCGATTTGCTCCTAATGCCGCCTACATACGGTTGAAATTCCGACGGAGGCTTGCCCGTGGAAAATTCCGACCGTGTGTACGCGGCATAACTTTTTTGCGGGAGGATGCCCCCATGCTTCGGCATATATATATTTTAGGCACAGGTTGCATTAAAAAATGTTTTATTTTTTACTATGTTTTTTTTGGTATTTGCTTTGCAGGTATGGTAAATCTTACTGTTATACTGTAATGTTACTTTGTTTTATTGTTAACCATAATTTGCTTAGCAGGTACGCCATTCAGCTGCAGCGCGGATTTATTTATCTTGGCAGCAACAGCGCTTGCTCCCACGATACATAAATCCGTGACTCCAGCGCTGTTGGAGGTGATTTCACCACCACAGTTAAAAACAAAATGGTGCATGTATGCCCATCATTAGAAGTGGGTGGATGAAGGGAGGTTCTAATGGTGGGCATACCCACCGATCAATCTTTTTTTTTCGTTCAGCCCACAGGCTGCATGAAAAAAAAGATTACAATATATGCCAAACAAGGGCCAGCAACGTACTGGTATGTTGCTGGACTTTGAGTGGTTATACCAGAATGATGCCGGCAGGATTAGGCATTATCTTGGTATCATTCTTTTCAGCCAGCGGTCGGCTTTCATGTAAAAGCAATCCTAGTGGCTAATTAGTCTCTAGACTGCTTTTACAAGCAGTGGGAGGGAATGCCCCCCCCCCCCTCCCACCGTCTTCCATGGTTTTCTCTGGCTCTCCTGTCCCAACAGGGAACCTGAGAATGCAGCCGGTGGTTCCGCCAGCTGACCATAGAGCTGATCAGAGACCAGAATGGCTCCAATCATCTCTATGGCCTAAGAAACCGGAAGCTACGAGCATTTCATGACTTATATTTCGCCGGATATAATCAGCGCCATTGGGAAATTGGGAAAGTATTTTATCACACCGATCTTGGTGTGGTCAGATGCTTTGAGGGCAGACGACAGATCTAGGGTCTAATGGACCCCAATTTTTTCAAAAAAGAGTACCTGTCACTACCTATTGCTATCATAGGGGATATTTACATTCCCTGAGATAGCAATAAAAATGATAAAAAATATATATAAAATGAAAGGAACAGTTGAAAAATAAAATAAAAAAGCAAAATAAATAATAATAAAAAAAAAAAAAAAAAAAAAAAAGCACCCCTGTCCCCCCCTGCTCTCGCGCAAAGGCGAACGCAAGCGTCGGTCTGGCGTCATATGTAAACAGCAATTGCACCATGCATGTGAGGTATCACTGCGAAGGTCAGATCGAGGGCAGTAATTTTAGCAGTAGACCTCCTCCGTAAATCTAAAGTGGTAACCTGTAAAGGCGTTTAAATGCTTTTAAAAATGTATGTAGTTTGTCACCGCTGCACGTTTCTGCGCAATTTTAAAGCATGTCGTGTTTGGTATCTATGTACTCGGCCTAAGATCTAATTTTTTATTTCATCAAATATTTGGGCAAGATAGTGTGTTTTAGTGCATTAAAATTTAAAAAAGTGTGTTTTTTCCCAAAAAAATGCGTTTGAAAAATCGCTGCGCAAATACTGAGTGAAAAAAAAAAATGAAACACCCACCATTTTAATCTGTAGGGCCTTTGCTTTAAAAAAATATATATTGTTTGGGGGTTCAACGTAATTTTCTTGCAAAAAAAAATTATTTTCTCATGTAAACAAAAAGTGTCAGAAAGGGCTTTGTCTTCAAGTGGTTAGCAGAGTGGGTAATGTGTGACATAAGCGTCTAAATGTTGTGCATAAAATTCCAGGACAGTTCAAAACCCCCCCAAATGACCCCATTTCGGAAAGTAGACACCCCAAGCTTTTTGCTGAGAGGCATGTCGAGTCCATGGAATATTTTATATTTTGACACAAGTTGCGGGAAAAATAATAATTATTATTATTTTTTTTTTTTTTTTTTGCACAAAGTTGTCACTAAATGATATATTGCTCAAACATGTCATGGGCATATGTGGAATTACACCCCAAAATACATTCTGCTGCTTCTCCTGAGTACGGGGATACCACATGTGTGGGACTTTTTGGGAGCCTAGCCACGTACGGGGCCCCAAAAACCAAGCACCACCTTCAGGATTTCTAAGGGTGTGAATTTGTGAATTCACTCCTCACTGCCTATCACAGTTTCAGAGGCCATGGAATGCCCAGATGGCACAAAATACCCCCAAATGACCCCATTTTGGAAAGTAGACACCCCAAGCTATTTGCTGAGAGGTATGGTGAGTATTTTGCAGATCTCGCTTTTTGTCACAAAGTTTTGAAAATTGAAAAAAGAAAAAAAAAAAATTTTTTTTTTTTCTTTCTTCATTTTCAAAAAAAAATGAGAGCTGCAAAATACTCACCATGCCTCTCATAAAATATCTTGGGGTGTCTACTTTCCAAAATGGGGTCATTTGGGGGGGTTTTGTGCCATCTGGGCATTTTATGGCCTTCAAAACTGTGATAGGTAGTGAGGAGTGAAATCAAAAATTTACGCCCTTAGAAATCCTGAAGGCGGTGCTTGGTTTTCGGGGTCCCGTACACGGATAGGCTCCCAAAAATTCCCACACATGTAGTATCCCCATACTCAGGAGAAGCAGCAGAATATATTTTGGGGTGTAATTCCACATATGCCCATGGCATGTGTGAGCAATATATAATTTAGTGACAACTTTGGGCAAAAAAAAAAAAAAAAAAAAAAAGTTTGTAATTTTTCCCGCTACTTGTGGCAAAATATAAAATATTCCATGGACTCAACATGCCTCTCAGCAAATAGCTTGGGGTGTCTACTTTCCAAAATGGGGTCATTTGGGGGGGTTTTGTGCCATCTTGGCATTTTATGGCCTTCAAAACTGTGATAGGTAGTGATAGGTAGTGAGGAGTGAAATCAAAAATTTACGCCCTTGGAAATCCTGAAGGCGGTGCTTGGTTTTCGGGGTCCCGTACACAGATAGGCTCCCAAAAAGTCCCACACATGTGGTATCCCCGTACTCAGAAGTAGCAGCAGAATTTATTTTTGGGTGTAATTCCACATATGCCCATGGCATGTGTGAGAAATATATCATTTAGTGACAACTTTGGGCAAAAAAAAAAAAAAAAAAAAAAAAGTTTGTCATTTTTCCCGCTACTTGTGGCAAAATATAAAATATTCCATGGACTCAACATGCCACTCAGCAAATAGCTTGGGGTGTCTACTTTCCAAAATGGGGTCATTTGGGGGGGTTTTGTGCCATCTTGGCATTTTATGGCCTTCAAAACTGTGATAGGTAGTGATAGGTAGTGAGGAGTGAAATCAAAAATTTACACCCTTAGAAATCCTGAAGGCGGTGCTTGGTTTTCGGGGTCCCGTACACGGATAGGCTCCCAAAAAGTCCCACACATGTGGTATCCCCGTACTCAGAAGAAGCAGCAGAATTTATTTTGGGGTGTAATTCCACATATGCCCATGGCATGTGTGAGAAATATATCATTTAGTGACAACTTTGGGCAAAAAAAAAAAAAAAAAAAAGTTTAATTCCACATATGCCCATGGCATGTGTGAGAAATATATCTAAGTGTGTCTAAATATATCATTTAGTGACAACTTTTTGTAAACATTTTTTTTTTTTTTTTTCATTATTCAATCACTTGGGACAAAAAAATAAAATATTCAATGGGCTCAAAATGCCTCTTAGCAATTTCCTTAGGGTGTCTACTTTCCAAAATGGGGTCATTTGGGGGGGGGGTTTGTACTTCCCTGCCATTTTAGCACCTCAGGAAATGAGATAGGCAGTCGTAAACTAAAAGCTGCGTAAATTCCAGAAAATGTACCCTAGTTTGTAGACGCTATAACTTTTGCGCAAACCAATAAATATACGCTTATTGACATTTTTTTTACAAAATACATGTGGCTGAATACATTTTGGCTTAAAAGTATGACTAAAATTGAGTTTATTGGATTTTTCTTATAACAAAAAGTAGAAAATATCATTTTTTTTCAAAATTTTCGGTCTTTTTCCGTTTATAGCGCAAAAAATAAAAATTTTTTTTTGTAAAGCGCAAAAAATTAAAAATCGCAGAGGCAATCAAATACCATCAAAAGAAAGCTCTATTTGTGGGAAGAAAAGGACGCAAATTTCGTTTGGGTACAACATTGCATGACCGAGCAATTACCAGTTAAACCAGTGCAGTGCGGAATTGTAAAAAGTCCTCTGGTCTTTAGGCTGCATAATGGTCCGGTCTGAAAGTGGTTAAAGAAGACACATGTACAGGCCGTCTGAAGTTTGCCAATGAACATCTAAATGATTATTCAGAGAAGGATTGGGAGAAAGTGCTGTGGTCGGATGAGACCAAAATTGAGCTCTTTGGCATTAACTTGACTCGCCATGTTTGGAGGAAGAAAAATGCTGACTATGACCCTAAGAACACCATCCCTACAGTCAAGCACAGATGTGGAAACATTATGCTTTGGGGCTGTTTCTCTGCTAAAGGTACAGGCTGACTTTACCACATTGAGAGGCCAATGGACGGGCCATGTATTGTAAAATCTTGGATGAGAACCTTCTTCCCTCAGCCAGAACATTGAAGATGGATCGTGGATGGGTCTTCCAGCTTGACAATGACCAAAAACCGCCAAGACAACAAAGTAGTGGATCAAGAAGAAGCACATTAAGGTCATGGAGTGGCCTAGCCAGTCTCCAGACCTTAATCCTATAGAAAATTTATGGAGGGATCTGAAACTTCGACAGCAATGAAACCTTAAGGATCTAGAGAAGATCTGTAAAGAAGAGTGGACCAAAATCCCTCCTGAGATGTGTGCAAACCTGGTAACCAAATAAAAAAACGTCTGACGTCTTTGCTTGCCAACAAGGGTTTCTCCACCAAGTACTAAGTGATGTTTTTCTTGAGGTTTAAATACTTATTTTACTCACTAAACTGCTCAATTTATAACATTTGTATTATGTGTTTTTTCTGAATTTTTGGTTAATATTCTATCTCCATCACATAAAATACACCTATGATAAAAATTGTGGAGCTTAAAATCTAAAGGGAGAAAGCCTGAAAATGTTGAAAAAACATTTTTCTTAGTCTCTTCTTTTACAAATAAGTAATTTTTCTTCTTCACTGATGGGCACTGATGAGGCTGCATTGATGAGGCGGTACTGACCAGGCTGCACTAATGGTCATTGATAAGCTGCACTGATAAGCTGCACTGATAGGCACAGATGGGGCTGCACTGATCATCAGGGCACTGATCAGTGGCCTGATTATCATTGTAAACAATGTACTCGCTGTGCCCTGCCAGACTTTGCTGGGTATTGGCTCTCCTTTCGCCACACAGAGACAGCGTGTGAGGAAAGGAATGCCCATAACCGGTAAGTCTGTTTACATGTGACCCGTTGTGATTGGCCCTTTACCACAGTCTGCGATTAGCTGTGTCCAAAGGACACAGCGGTCACAGAGCATGCCCGATGCACGCTCCAGGGGGGCATGCACGTGGGAGGACATCTATGGACATCCTCCCAGAACTGAAGAGCCGTAGCCATCTTTCTCCTATAGTTATTTATATGCTTATTTCCCGCCTCGACTACTGCAACTCTCTCCTCACCAGCCTACCTTTACACAGGCTATTCCCCTTCAGTCTATTATAAATGCTGCTAGACTAATACACCTTACTAACTGATCCGTGACTGCTGCGCCTCTCTGCCAATCCCTTCACTGGCTTCCCCTACCCCACCGTATAAAATTCAAAATACTATCGACAACATGCAACGCCATCTACAACATCGCCCCCAGCTACATCACCAACTTCATCTGCAGATATCACCCAAATTGTCCTCCGCTCCTCTCAAGACCTCCTGCTCTCTAGCTCCCTTGTTACCTCCTCCCATGCCCGCCTTCAGGACTTCTCCTGAGCTTCTCCCTTCCTCTAGAACTCCCTGCCCCAGTATATCCTGCCAGCCCCTACCCAGTCTGCCTTTAGGCGATCTTTGAAAACTCATTCAGGAAAGCTTATCCCACATCCACCTAAGAACTGTACCTGAGCCACCCCCATCAAATCATTCCCCCGCAGCTATTACCTTTTGTACCACCTCCCCCTCCCTTTAGATTGTAAGCTCACCGAACAGCGTCCTTCTGTCCCTTCTGTATTGAACTGTATTGTAATTGCACTGTTCCCCCTCTACATTGTAAAGTTCTGCGCAAACTGTTGGCACTATATAAATCCTAAATAATAATAATACAGCGTGGGCAGGAACTGGTTAAAAAAGGAAACAAAGAATATCACTAAAATGAAAAACCTCTGCTTGCAACATTTTTCCTTTCTTTTCCTTTTCTTTTCCTTTCCTTTTCTTTTCCTTTCCTCTTCCTTTCCTTCTCCTTTCCTTCTTCTTTTTTTTCTTTTCCTTTTCCTTTCCTTTTCCTTTCCTTCTCATTTCCTTTTACCCTTCTTCTCTTTTCCTTTTCCTTTTCTTCTCCTTTCCTTTTACTCTTCTTCTCTTTTCCTATCCTTCTCCTTTCCTTTTTCTTTTCCTTTCCTTTTCCTGTCCTTTTCCTCTCCTTCTCCTTTTCCTCTCCTTCTCCTTTTCTTTTCCTTCTCCTTCTCATTTCCTTTTCCTTTCCTTCTCCTTTCCTTTTCCTTTCCTATTCCTTTCCTTTTCCTTTCCTTTTCCTCTCCTTCTCCTTTTCCTCTTCTTCTCCTTTTCCTTTCCTTCTCCTTTTCCTTTCCTTTCCTTCTCCTTTTCCTTTCCTTTCCTTTTCCTCTCCTTCTCCTTTTCTTTTCCTTCCCCTTTCCTCTCCTTCTCCTCCTTTCCTTTTCCTTTCCTTTTACTCTTCTCTTTTCCTTTTCCTTTCCTTCTCCTTTCCTTTTACTCTTCTTCTCTTTTCCTTTCCTTTTTCTTTTCCTTTCCTTTTCCTTTTCCTTTCCTTTTTCTTTCCTTTTCCTTTCCTTTTCCTTTCCTTTTCCTCTCCTTCTCCTTTCCTTTTCCTTTTCCTTTCCTTTTCCTCTCCTTCTCCTCCTTTCCTTTTCCTTTCCTTTTACTCTTCTCCGTTCCTTCTCCTTTCCTTCTCCTTTCCTTTTTCTCTTTTCTTCTCTTTTTTTTCCTTCTTCTTTCCTTTTTCTTTCCTTTTCCTTTCCTTTTCATCTCCTTTCCTTTTCCTTTCCTTTTCCTCTCCTTCTCCTCCTTTCCTTTTACTCATCTCTTTTCCTTTTCCTCTCCTTCTCCTTTCCTTTCCTTTTCCTTTCCTTTTTTCTTTCCCTTTCTCCTTTCCTTTTTCCTTTTCCTTTTCTTTCCTTTTTCATTTCCTTTCCTTTTTCCTTTTCATTTCCTTTCCTTTTTCCTTTTCCTTTCCTTTCCTTTTTCATTTCCTTTCCTTTTTCCCTTTCCTTTCCTTTCCTTCTTCCTTTCCTTTTTCCTTTCCCTTTCCCATCCTCTTTCCCATATACAGCCTCATTGGAGGCAGGCTTTTGTTTGATTGGAGTAGGGTTTAGCCTCCCTATATTATATGTGGTTAGAAAGGGTGAATCAGTGTTAGATTTGAAAATGTGGGTGTGTTACCTGTGTCCTGGAATCGGGAAACAATATAGTCTATGCATCTGACTGTAAAGTGTAAAATCCAAGGTCTCATGAAAATTAATAAAACGTGAGCAATAAATCGAGAGCGCCAAATGGGCAAGAAAGGACCAGAATTTACGGGCGTTTCAACTGTTAATGCCTGCAGCGAGACACAAATCATTCGCCCCCCCCCCCCCCCCCCTACTCTAGAGCTGCCTTCCATAGATGACGATTATTTACTTTGCCACTGTTGATTCAATTCCTCCTCCTCCTTTCTAAGCCCCAGACGCAATTTATGGCGAGGAATAAAACGCGCATTCATAGTCCTGGACAATATATGCGGTTTTACTATCCATCCTGTCTTGTAAATACATCTATATTCTCGCCACGTAGCGTAAGCTGCACTGTATTGGTAACAAAGACAGGTAGATGTCGGCTCTGTAAGTCATTTTCTTAATTGGTTAATTTACCTTGAAGGTTAATGTATTCCAACTTAACTCAGAGATTAATACGCACTTAAGTGCATTTGAAAAAGATATTGCTCTTGATTTTCTTAATAATAAAACTGTAGGAGTTCTAGAGTTCAGTTTGAAATAAAGCAACCTCCTAGATCAGTGTTATGCAAACTATGGGCCAGGAACAAGATTGGGTCATGGGCGTTGTTGTGATTGGTGCTACAACAGCCACAACACGTGAGTGCCGAACCAAAGCGAAAGCATTTGCCAAGAATGTTTTCATTAATCAAGAACGAAAGTCAGAGGTTCGAAGACGATCAGATACCGTCGTAGTTCCTTCCATAAACGATGCCGACTGGCGATCCGGCGGCGTTATTCCCATGACCCGCCGAGCAGCTTCCGGGAAACCAAAGTCTTTGGGTTCCGGGGGGAGTATGGTTGCAAAGCTGAAAAGTAAAGGAATTGACTGAAGGGCACCACCAACACAACCCCACAAGAACAACATTTTCCAGCATAAATTATATATTAACCACTTGCCGAATGGCACGGCCGGGGCGAAACGACGTTAAGTTCCTTTGCTTCACCCTGTGGCCACTAGGGGCGCGCACGCCTGCTGCTCTCCCCCAGAGCTGATGCGAGTGCCCGGCGGTCACAAGCTCATTATGAATAACTTACCTGAGAACAAAGCCCCCGAAGCGGTCCTCCTTCTTCATCTTCACCAGTGCCATGTATCCCGGAGTTACTTCTGGGTCTCACTGCTCCGGCGCTGTGATTCGCCAGAGCCGCGATGACGTCACTCCTTTGGAAAGGCACACACCTGTCTATAGAAGGCCCCACAGGTATCAGTGCATGTCAGAGCACAAACCAAGCCATGAAGTCCAAGGAATTGTCTGTAGTTCTCCGAGACAGGAAGAAAGGCAGAACGATTTGCCCATACTGGGTTGTATGAGGAAGTCCACTATGAGGAAGCTGGTTGGATGAGATCAGCAGCACTGAGATGAAAAAGGGAGTAATAAATGTAACAAGTGAGTATTGTATGGGGAAAAAAAAACATGGCAATGGTTTGACACACATTGTTTAGCAAACTAGAATGTCATCCAGTTAGGTTTTGTGTCTACTTTAAAATCCCAACACAGGGGGGGGGACCATCATTTTCATAGCTTAAGATGGCTTAGCAGGTATTTATCTTTGCTGCTTGAAAATTTGACAGTTTTTCTTCAAACAACCTAAAAAGCATTCTTCTAGTTTCCCAAGATATTACTGCTCCTGCTGTACTTCCACCCCCTGATGAGATCAGTGCTGCAGGAAAGGTAGACAACAGTGCTGATTATATGTCTCTGCCCCCCCATCTAGCCTTGGCTATTCGCAGCCACTTAGTCATCACACGCTGTGTTTTGCCAAGTGTACATGGGGTGGGAGAGGTGGGCACACATTACCTACAATGCCTGCTGTCATACCTGCAGTGCTAATGTGGGCGGAGGGCTGGAAAAAAACTACAAGAACTCTTTTTAAGCTGTTTGGAAATAAAGTGACATAAAAGAGGTAATACCCAGATAAACCCTCTATGAAAATTACCCAGCTCGGAGTTGGGCTTTAACCACCTCAACACCGGACACTTTCATCCCCTTCTCCTACCCAATCCAATTTTTAGCTTTCAGCGCCGTCATACTTTGAACGACTATTACTCCGTCATGCAATACTGTACCCAAATGAAAGTTTTATCATTTTTTTTGAGACAGATCTTTCTTTTGGTGGTATTTAAAGCGGATCTCCACCCACCCCTCCACTTGTTCTCACCCTCCCCCCTCCACTGACATTTGGCACTTTTTGGGTGGGGGGGAGCACAGTGGCAGTCGGTCCATCAGGGGCGCAGCTCCCCTAGTTTGCATGCGGGTAGCAGGACTAATAGCTTTCTTGTTTTATAAACACGTGATTAGAGCCTGAGGCTCTAATTGGCTTTTAAAAGGTGGTCCTCGGGGGGGGGGGGCAGAGCACTGCACCTCGAACCCTCCCACTTGTGATATTTGTGAATCAATATTCGCCATCAGTTTCTGGCTTCTTGTCCCCGCCAATCAGCACAGGAGACTGATCTAAAGAAGACCGGGTTAGCTAGGTGGAAGCCACGGCGCCGGGTATCAGGGGAGCCGTGACCACTGGAGGGCTCCATTTGTGGGGTGAGTGCTGACCTGTAGGGGTTTGTTTGTTACCCCCCCCCCCCCCCCCAATTTTCAATTTTAGCACCAGCCGCTACTGGGGGAGCAGGTACCTGGTTTTGACAGGTACCCATTCCTACTTCCAGGTAAGATCGCCTCTGCGATCTCTGAGTATTTCCGGCCCCTCTTCCTTCCCCCTGCTGCCTTCTAGGACATACAGGTTCCAGAAGAATGAATGAATGAATAACTTATATAGCGCTACAATGCGAACTGAATCGCCTCAAGGCGCTGTATTGGTGTTTTGTTGTCGAGCTTCTAGAAGAGGTAGGTCTTGAGTTTCTTCTTGAAGGCCTGATGGTTTTCTTCCATGCGGATGTCAGTTGGTAGAGCGTTCCATAGCCGTGGTCCTTGGACAGCGAATCTCCGTTCCCCCTTTGATTTGTAGCGGGATTTAGGAATGAGGAGGAGATTTTGATTAGCCGATCGAAGACTACGATTCGGTGTGTAGTGTTTTATTTTCTCGAGAAGGTATTGCGGAGCGTTTCCATGTGTGCATTTTTGGGTGAGGCAGAGGGTCTTGAATATGACCCGATTCTTTACGGTTAGCCAATGTAGGTTCCTCAGGGAAGGGGAGATGGATTCCCAGGGTCCTGGGTTCCCAGAAGAAGATGGGACCATTCAGAAAACACAGAATGACTTGCGCATGTGCAGCAGGAGATCGGTTTCCCTTAGTGAAGATGCCGGCTCCTGCACCGGAAACTGATTGAAGAATCAGCCAACATCGCAGGATCCCTGGACAGGTAAGTGTCCTTATATTAAAAGTCAGCAGCTACAGTATTTGTAGCGGCTGACTTTCAGATTTTTTTTCCAGACTGGAGCTCCTCTTTAATCACCACTGTTTTTTATTTTTATTTTTGCTAAAGAAACAAAAAAAAAAAACGAAAATGTGGAAAAAAAATCCACATTTTTCATTGTTTCTGATATAAAATTTAGCAAATCTGTTTCTTCATAAATTTAGGCCAAAATGGATTCTGCTACTTTTCTTTGGTACAAAAAAATAACCCAAATCAGTGTTTATTGTATAGTCTTTATTTATTTGAAATGTAATCAATCTTGATGTACTAACTTCTTGATGCCCTAAAATAATGCCAGGGCAGCACAAGTATCCCCCAAATGACCCCCTTTTTGGAAAGTAGATAGTCCAGGGTATTTAGTAAGTGGCATGGCAAGTTTTTTGAAGTGGGTAATTTTTTGTCCAAATTTTTTGGAAAATTAAGAAATTAAATACTTTTTTTTCACATTTTATTTTTACATACTGTCACCGGAACAGTACATTACCATATGACTGGGGTGGTGGTAATTAGGGACACGGACTAGTCACAGTATGTAAAAAAAAAGTAGTATTTTTTTTTTCATTTTATTTGATCAGGATAGTGATCAAGATATTTTAACTCAGTATGATTGCTTTTTTTTAACACACTATGATTGCTTATAACAGTGAATATCACTGCTATAATCAATAATGTTTATGAACGGGCATCCATTCATTCATTGTGTACTATCGTGAAGCTGTGATTGGCCACAGCTATCACATGGTGCAGATGCACTGTGATTTGACCTGTCTGTACCATGTGATCACTATGACCAATCACAGAGATCAACACAATAGTACGCAATGAATGGCTATGAATTAAAGCCATTCATTGTGTATAACTGTCATGTGATCGCTGCTTCTTCCAGCCTCATTGAAGACAGGCTTTTAGTTGACTGGGGTATGGTTTAGCTACCCTATTTTTTAAGTGGTTAGGAAGGGTGAATCATTGTTATTTAAAAATTTGTTTGTGTTACCTGTGTCCTGGAATTGGGAAACAATATAATCTATGCATCTGACTGTAAAGTGTAAAATCCAAGGTCTCATGAAAATTAATAAAATGTGAGCAATAAATAGAGAACGCTGATTGCCAAATGGGCAAGAACGGACCAGAATTTAGGGGCGTTTCAACTGTCAATTCCTGCAGTGAGACACAAATCATTTAGGAGTTTAATTTTTAAGTGATCAGGATATTTTTACACACTATGATTGCTTATAACAGTGATGATCACTGTTAGAAGCAATACTTTTTTATAAATGTTATCCATTCATTCATTGTGTACTATTGTGAAGCTGTGATTGGCCACAGCTATCACATGGAACAGATGCACTTTGCACAATTTACAGAGATCAACACAACAGTACACAATGGATAGCTATGAATGAAAGCCATTCATTGTTTACAACTGTCGTGTGATCGATGTGATTGGTCACAGTGATCACATGGTACAGGCGCAGATACAATGATCTGTTATCCACTGTGTCCAGAGGAGGACACAATGCACTGCAGCTTGTGACTGGGTGTCAGAAATCATGAAATCAGGCCGAGACAGAAGTACAGTTACATCACACTTGTTTAATAATAAAAGTAAAAAGAACAAACATAGTCAAAACCGGAATGGATAGTCAGCCAAGCCAGAAGTCAGGGATCAATGTAGTGGAACAGCAAGCAGGATCTGGAGCCATACGAGATGTCAGCAAAGCAAGTCTTGAACCGGTTTGCAGGAGAGCATCTCAGTTTCTGTAATGTTGACAAAGGCGAAGGCAGAGCTCCTCTGGACTGGACGGCTTATGTAGGCAGGACTGACGAGCAGGATCATCAGCAGGTGAGTCACTGTGGAGAGATAGGAGCTGACAATTTACCGACAGCTGAGCAGCTGGCTCAGAGAAGGAAGGGCTAAGCCCAGCCCTGACATTGGGAGGACGTGCTAAGACATTCACCCATGAAGGGAGAGCTCCAGTTTGGCCATCACTTGACTATAGGCTAGGAGGGAAGAAGTTAAAGTGTTTCTAAAGGTTGATTTTTTTTTGATATCGAGAATGGGAAGTTAGATTCACTGTTGGGGTTTTAATTTTGTTTATGTTCTTTATGGGAAAAGTCAGCATCTCTGTTTGTCCTGTTGGCTACGTTCACCAGGGCTGAAAGTGAGGGAAAATTTCCACATTTTGAGTGGTCACCAGGACAGCAATAGATAGGACACCTTCTAATGGGAGACACTGTTTAAGGGAGACAACTGTTTAAGAGGAGATTTATTTCACTCTGCTAAGATTCCATTTCACTTCCTGTAATGTATAGAACAGACAGTGAAAAGAAAATCTTGCATATGGGACACATGGAAAATTTCCAGGGGTTTAAAATGCTTCCCTACTTTATCTAACATTAAAAAAAAAATGTCTTTAGACTAGGGCTGTGGAAATTAAAGATTAATTCCTTGATTAATCGATTCATTTTTTTAAACAATCAAAATTCTTTTGATCGGTAATCAACTCTCCGCCGGCTTCCAGGTCTTCGGGGAGTTCCGTCGGAGATCCGGGGACGTCACGGACATCGACGTCACCGGACTCCTCCCCCTTTCCCCAAGTGCCTCCGTCTGCTAATGAAGGAAGGGGGGAGGAGTCCGGTGATGTTGAAGTTCTGATTGAACGTAACGCGTAGGGGGAGGAGCTACGCATGGCGTCACCGGCTGCTGCCCTACGAAACTAACACGATTGTCGGCTTTACATGCTGTGTTTTTATCATCTTTATGTGAGTAGTTTGTGTTTGAACACAAAAATTGAATCTTATACTTAACCGGTTCCCGACCAGCGCACGACGATATACATCGGCAGAATGGCACGGACAGGCAGGAGGGCGTATATATAAGTCCCTCCTTAATGCCGTCCGTGCCATCAGGAGCGCGCCGGGAGCGGCGCGCTCCCGTGCCGGTCGGGACCCCCGTGAGGCCGGTCGCGGGTCCCGCGGACTCGATCGCCGCGGGGGATACCCGCAATCGTTTTACGGGAAGGCAGAACAGGGAGATGCGGAAATAGACAGCATCTCCCCGTTCTGCCTAGCAACTAGTGACGCCGATCTCTGCTCCCTGTGATTGGAGCAGAGATCAGCATTCACTAGCTGACAGCCATGCCCCCCCACAGTAAGAAACACACCCCTAGGCATACTTAACCCCTACACTGCCCCCTTGTGGTTAACCCCTTCACTGCCAGTGTCATTTATACAGAAAATGCATTTAAATAGCATTGATTGCTGTATAAATGACAATGGTCCCAAAAATGTGTCAAAAATGTCCGATGTGTCCGCCATAATGTCACAGTCACAATAAAAATCGCTGATCGCCGCCATTACTAATAAAAAAAAAAAATATTAATAAAAATGCTATAAAACTATCCCCTATCTTGTAAACGCTATAACTTCTGCGCAAACCAATCAATAATCGCTTATTGAGATTTTTTTTACCAAAAATATGTAGAAGAATACGTATCGGCCTAAACTGAGGAAAAAAAAATATTTTTTATATATTTTTGGGGGATATTTATTATAGCAAAAAATAAAAAATAATGCGTTTTTTTTCAAAATTGTCACTCTTTTTTGTTTATAGCACAAAAAATAAAAACCGCAGGGGCGATCAAATACCACCAAAAGAAAGCTCTATTTGTGGGAAAAAAAGGACGTAAATTTTGTTTGGGAGCCACGTCGCACGACCGTGCAATTGTCAGTTAAAGCGACGCAGTGCCGAATCGTTTGGCTGCAAATTGGTCCGGTCTGAAAGTGGTTAAGCGGTGAGCACTTAGATCTTTTCTTTCTACCCATGACCTGGCGTCCTTGCTGAGATCTAAGGAGACGTGAGAGAAGTTTATGGTCCGTGTTAACCCTTTTGATACCCACTTGCATGACCACCTGTTTGCACAGGGGTCCATGCCATAAGGTGAGAGTGATTAGTTAGAGCGGAGGTGGAGGGATTGTCACGCTACTGTGGAAAAAAAATGACTTACCTCAGTGCTACAGTTTGAATTTAAACGTATTTGTGTGAACTGTGAAGTTAAGTCATGGATTGTGGAAACTAACTAGTGTCGGGTGATTGTATATAGTGTATACCACATTTACCACTGACTAATGCAGAGCTGCAATGCAAGGAGATCAGCTAAAAGTAGTTGGATCTGTATGTGCGTTATAATTAATCGAAATTAGTCGATTAATCGATTTTAAAAAAAAACGATTAATCGAACACGAAAATTGTAATCAGTAACAGTAAGGTAAGGTCTACAGGTTTGGAAATATCGGTTTGTAAATGGATAGAAAACTGGCTAAAAGACAGAATTCAGAGAGTCGTGGTTAATGATTCTTACTCTGAATGGGCTAAGGTTATCAGTGGTGTACCCCAAGGTTCAGTGCTGGGACCCTTACTTTTTAATATCTTTATAAATGATATTGGGTCTGGAATCAAAAGTAACATTTCTGTCTTTGCAGATGACACCAAGCTATGCAGTGGAATAACGTCCTTACAGGAGGTCTCCAATTTACAAGCCGACCTCAATGCTCTGTCAAATTGGGCGACTATGTGGCAGATGAGGTTTAATGTTGATAAATGTAAAGTTATGCACTTGGGGGCTAAGAATATGCATGCATCATACATGCTAGGGGGAGTACAACTGGGGGAATCCGTAGTGGAGAAGGATCTGGGGGTTTTGGTAGATCATAAACTCAATAATAGCATGCAATGCCAAGCTGCGGTTTCCAAAGCGAGCAAAGTCCTTTCTTGTATGAAGAGAGGTATGGACTCCAGAGAGAGAGATATCATTTTGCCCCTGTTCAAATCATTAGTAAGACCTCATCTGGAATATGCAGTTCAGTTTTGGGCACCAGTTCTCAAAAAGGATATTGGGGAACTGGAGAAAGTGCAGAGAAGGGCAACCAAACTGATAAGAGGCATGGAGGAGCTCAGCTATGAGGAAAGATTAGAGGAACTGAATTTATTCACCCTTGATAAGAGGAGATTAAGGGGGGATATGATCAACATGTATAAATATATAAGGGTCCATATAGTGAACTTGGTGTTGAGTTATTCACTTTACGGTCAACAAAGAGGACAAGGGGGCACTCTTTACGTCTAGAGGAGAAGAGATTTCATCTCCAAATAAGGAAAGGTTTCTTCACAGTAAGAGCTGTGAAAATGTGGAATAGACTCCCTGCAGAGGTGGTTCTGGCCAGCTCAGTAGATTGCTTTAAGAAAGGCCTGGATACTTTCCTAAATGTACATAATATAACTGGGTACTGACATTTATAGGTAAAGTTGATCCAGGGAAAATCCGATTGCCTCTCGGGGGATCAGGAAGGAATTTTTTTTCCCCTGCTTTAGCAAATTGGAGAATGCTCTGCTGGGGGTTTTTTTGCCTTCCTCTGGATCAACTGTGGGTATAGAATGGGGTATATGGGATTGTATGATATATATATATATATATATTTTTTTTTGTTTAATTTGTGGTTGAACTGGATGGACTTGTGTCTTTTTTCAACCTAACTAACTATGTAACTATGTAACTATGTAGCCCTACTTTAGACACCTTGAGTGCTGTTGTGATTGGTTTTCTGTAGGAAACCATTAAATGATTCCATAATCAGTGGGACTGACCCTATATTACCACTCTTGAGCAGGGTGACCCTTCATAATCCACCTTTACTACAGTCTTATTCCCGCACTTGCCGTTCCATCTGGTACATTTGCATTTTTTTTCAGCTCCACAGAAGATGATTCACTGACCTGTCAGAAACTGCATCAATATCATTATGAAACATAAATTAATTTTCTCATCCACTGGAAGATTTAATGTCTCTGCATCCTGTGGACACCGTGGATGGGTACTTAATCATTTTTGGAATCCAGAAAAGCCATAAAGTGTTAATGGTGCTGCTGTGAAGTCATATTTGTAGATACAGTACTTGTAGAAAAAAACCTCCTTGCAACTATACAAGAATAGCCGTTAGTTCACCAGTGTTTTCTTTCCTCCATGGGCCACAGAATTTAAATTAATTTTGTTTTTAATTGAACTTGTCTAATTACTTGAATTCTTTTTACCACGTTCAAAATGAAAGTTGAAATAAGGCTTGTAATAAGATATTGACTTATCTGTAGTTCCCTTGCATCCATGTGGCCAAAAGTAATATTGTTTAGGATTAATTTAAAGTGGTTGTAAACCTAAATCATGGAATTGGAGAGAAGCACATATATCTGTAGTGTTTACTTATTTCTCTCCAAAGCCCCTAGACTTCAATGTTTTGAATCGTGGGCAGATTTGCGTGAATTTGTGTGAATGTCAAAACCCGGGACTCACATTTGAGACGTCCATTCATCTGAATTTGTCAGGGCTGGACTCAGCCCTTCCTTCTCTGAGCTGGCCGCTCAGCTGTCGGCTAATTGCCAGCTCCTATCTCTCCACAGTTACTCAGCTGTTGATGATATCCTGCTCGTCAGTCCTGTCTACTTAAGCCGTCCAGTCCAGAGGAGCTCTGCCTTCGCCTTGGTCACATCACAAGAAACTATTTCCTGCATTCCTATTTAAATACTGGCTTTGCTGACACCCCTTTCTGACAGAATTACTGTATCAGGACAATAGAAATAGAAATAGGACAAGACTAAAGTGAGCGTTATCACTCTAGGACAGTAAATGTGTTACTGACAGGATCACCAGGTGAAAAACAGGTTTAAAAAAAGCATGGTACAGGTTATTTTACTGGTCACTGATGTCCATATACATGGAGTGGTCAATTCTAGATGTCATAACCCTACATGTTTCGCCAACATTGGCTTCTTCAGGGGATTTTTGCGGACCACCAATTTCCATACAGCTCAAAAGAGCCTCAGAGGGAAACACCAGCATTAATCTCTATCCACAGCAGAGTCTTCCTGGTCCCCATATATCCTCTGTGGTCACACAGAACCTCCCCCTCCATCTCCTGCGGACTGGCCTGGTGTTTCCCTCTGAGGCTCTTTTGAGCTGTATGGAAATTGGTGGTCTGCAAAAATTTCCCTGAAACATGTAGGGATATGACATCTAGCATTGACCACTCCATGTATATGGACATCAGTGACCAGTAAAATAACCTGTTAATAGTTTTATTGAACCCTATATGTGTTGATTGTGTTTTATGTAAAAATATTAAATTTTTATAATATTTATGTATCTTCCTTTTGTCTTAGGCACCACCATAATCCCAATTACCCTGTTGTTGCTACTATCGATCTAATAGAAATGGGGTTCCGGATACTATAAGGTCACTAAAGCTATCTTCCCAGCTATCCAGGTAAAAAAAAAAATGCCTGAATAAGAAAACTAATGCAGCCACCACGTTAAAAAACTTGTAATATGCAGTATATTACATTTTCGTTTCCAGGTTTAGATATTAAAGCAAAGAGCCAAATACCCATATGCACAGTGTATATGTGAACTGTGCCTGCTGAAATATTGTAATTCCGTATAGTCGGTCTTGTGTTTCACACACTTATGCAATACTGCATGGTGACCTCACTGTTCACTGTTGCAGCTTTTTGTGTCTCCTGGCCATTTATTAGACCAATTAAGAACATTAATTGTAAATGGACTTTGTCCCTCCTTTGGGGACCAAAGATTTTTTGGTGGGGGGAACATATCTGAGGTCCTCTCTCTGCTCGCCTGCCTATGTAGGCTGTCTAAGCAACTTTACCTTCTATTATGTGAAGGTGAAGTGCACTAGCACCTGACTGACTTGTAAAAACTAACGTGTTTACACATTTCTAATGTTTGCATGCGTCATCTATGGCATTTGGATACATTTCAGAGAAGTGGCTGAATCTAGAAGGACCCTGTAAAGTGAACATCATGAAAAGAATGAAAGAAAGTTATTTCTAAAAGGACAAGGATATTGAAGAATGCACAGAGTATATCTTGCAGGAACACCGTAAAATTTGTCAAATTAGACTTTTATGGGAGGAGATAACACGTCCAATAAAGCCACCCCTTTCCCCGATCCCACATAACTTTTTGTCATTGAATGCGTCCTCGTGGATTGCTCTCGCAATATTTTATGCAAATGGGAAATGCAAGCAGCAACGGAAGGTAATTTTAAATGGCTTGGCTGAGTTTAAGGGAATAATTACTTGCAATATATGTTTAATGAAATGGTCCCGAGGGCATCGTCTCATTAATATGCAAACGTGTACTGTGCTCGGGGACCTGCAATATGGAAATGACTAAGGCCAGACAGCAATTCTTTTACGCACTGATTAATGGATGGTGCAAGTTACCAGCCTGGAAAAAATTATTCCATGAAAGTATACTTCGAAATTCCAGAGGAAAGTAAAAAAAAAAAAAAAAAGCCCAGATTTCTACTACGAGGGAGAAAATTTCTTCCTGACCCCTAATGGCAGTTTGATAAATCAATGTATAAACATTCTACTAAGTAGATACAGTATGTAACTATAGGTCATTCTTACCATTTTGTTCCTTTACATATCTGCTAGAAGCTGTTCTTGTAGATGACTATTACTAATTTTTACAGATCTTACAGTAAAAATGTATTTTCCTCCTCAAGCAGTCCCTATGTGTTTTTTGTATATGTAGCACCCTGATGTTTAGGCAGGGTTGCTAGCAAATTTAGTTGCCAGGCAATAGTTACCTTGTTGATTGTTAGGAGATCAATTGATTCCTCTCTAAATCTGGACATGGATTTTGACCAACACAATGTGGCACATAATTGTGAAATGGAAGGGAAATTAGATTTTTTTTTTCTAAATAGTTTACAAATTAATATGTGAAAAGTGTGGGGGGTACATTTGTATTCAGCCCCCTTTACTCTGATACCCCTAACTAAAATCTAGTGGAACCAATTGCCTTCAGAAGTCACCTAATTAGTAAATAGAGTCCACCTGTGTGTAATTTAATCTCAGTATAAATACAGCTGTTCTGCGAAGCCCTCAGAGGTTTGTTTGAGAACCTTAGTTAACAGACAGCATCGTGAAGGCCAAGGAACACACCAGACAGGTCAGGGATAAAGTTGTGGAGAAGTTTAAAGCAGGGTCAGGTTATAAAAAAAATCTTCCAAGCTTTAAACATCTCACGGAGCTCTGTTCAATCCATCATCTGAACATGGAAAGAGTATTTTACAACTGCAAACCTACCAAGACATGGCCGTCCACCTAAACTGACAGGCATTCATCAGAGAAGAGCCAAGAGGTCCATGGTAACTCTGGAGAAGCTGCAGAGATCCACAGCTCAGGTGGGAGAATCTGTCCACAGGACAACTATTAGTCGTGTTCTCCACAAATCTGCCCTTTATGGAAGAGTGACAAGAAGAAAGACATTGGAGAAAGAAAGTCATAAGAAGTCCTGTTTGTAGTTTGCGAGAAGCCATATGGAGGACACAGCAAACATCTGGAAGAAGGTGCTCTGGTCAGATGAGACCAAAATTGAACTATTTGGCCTAAAAGCAAAAGGTTATGTGTGGCGGAAAACTAACACTGCACATCACCCTGAACACACCATCCCCACTGTGAGACATGGTGGTGGCATCATGTGGTGGGGATGCTTTTCTTCAGCAGGGACAGGGAATCTGGTCAGAGTTTATGAGAAGATGGATGGAGCCAAATACAGGGCAATCTTAAAAGAAAACCTGTTAGAGTCTGCAAAAGACTTGAGACTGGGGGGCGGAGGTTCACCTTCCAGCAGGACAACGACCCGAAACATACAGCCAGAGCTACAATGGAATGGTTTAGATCAAAGCATATTCATGTGTTAGAATGGCCCAGTCACAGTCCAGACATAAATCACATTGAGAATATGTCGCATGACTTGAAAATTGCTGTTCACAGACGCTCTCCATCCAATCTGACAGAGCTTGAGATATTTTGCAAAGAAGAATGGGCAGAAATGTCCCTCTCTAGATGTGCAAAGCTGGTAGAGACATCCCCAAAAAGACTTGCAGCTGTAATTGCAGTGAAAGGGGGTTCTACAAGGTATTGACTCAGGGGGGCGCCATACAACTGCACGTCACACTTTTCAGATTTGTATTTGTAAAAAAAAAAAAAATTTGAAAACCATTTATCATTTTCCTTCCACTTCACAATTATGTGCCACTTTGTGTTGGTCTATCACATAAAAATCCCAATAAAATACATTTACGTTTTTGGTTGTGACATGACAAAATGTGGAAAATTTCAAGGGGTATGAATACTTTTTCAAGGCACTGTATAGTATAAGCAAGGTTACATTGGTTCAAGCTGAGGCAATGTAACTAAGCAAAAATATCCAAACCTGGAATTATTTTATAAACATTACATTTTTGGGGATTTTAGAGCTATGGGTGGATCCAGTATGTTTCCTTTCTTTCTTTCTTACGAAAGAATTCTAGCGAATTTAGCCCAACAGATACTTGATTTTTATTATTATATTATACACGATTTATATAGCGCCAACAGTTTATGCAACGCTTTACAATGTATAGGGGGGACAACATAATTACAGTACAGTTCAATACAAAAGGTACAGGAGGGCCCGGCTCATAGAGCTTACATTCTAAAGGGAGCGGGTGGTGGTACAAAAGGTAATAGCTGCAGAGAATGATTTCATGGGGGTGGCTCGGGGACAATTGTTAGGTGGGATAGGCTTCCCTGAATAAATTAGTTTTCAGGGATCTCCTAAAGGTGGACAGGTTAGGGGCTGATCGATTATACCGGGGCAGGGAGTTCCAGAGGATGGGAGAGGCTCTGCAGAAGTCCTGACGGCGAGCATGGGAGGAGGTAACAAGGGAGCTAGAGAGCAGGAGGTCCTGGGAGGAGCACAGGGGATGATTTGGGCAAAATCTGCAGATGAGGTTGGTGATGAAGATGGGGGTGATGTTGTGGATGGCCTTGTATGTTATGGTTAGCATTTTGAATTTTACACGGTGGGGTAGGGGAAGCCAGTGAAGGGATTGGCAGTCACGGATCTGTTAGTGAGGTGTATTAGTCTAGCAGAATTCATAATAGACTGAAGGGGGAGGAGCCTGTGTAAGGGTCGGCCATTAAGGAGAGAGTTGCAGCAGTCAAGGCGGGAAATAATCAAGCAGTGAATGAGTTGCTTTGTGGTGTCATTAGTCTGGAAGGGTCGAATTCTGGAGATGTTGCAGAGGTGAAGGCGGCAGGATTTAGCCAACGATTGGATATGGGGGCTGAAGGAGAGGTCAGAGTCAAGGATTACACCCAGGACCCTGGCATGTGTGGAGGGACCAATGGTTGTGTTGTTGATATTAATGGTGAAGTCACAGGGTGGGGTGGAGGGGCAGGGAAGGAGGAAATATAACAAGCTCAGTTTTAGAAAGATTGAGTTTGAGGAAGTGGTGTGACATCCATATCGATATGTCATTCAGTATGTTTGAGATCCGGGAGGAGATCGAGGGGGTGAGTTGAGGAGTGGAGAGATAGATCTGGGTGTCGTCGGCATAGAGGTGGTATTGGAAGCCATGGGAGGTTATCAACTGGCCCAGGGAAGAGGTAAAGAGCGAGAATAGGAGAGGCCCAAGGACGGAGCCTTGGGGTACCCCAACAGAAAGAGGAAGGGGAGTGGAGGAGATGGAGTTGTAAGTGACACTGAAAGTGCGCTGAGATAGGTTGGAGGAGAACCAGGCTAAAGCAGAATCACGGAGGCCAAGATAGTGTAATTTGCTGAGGAGGAGCAGGTGGTCAACTGTGTCAAAGGCAGCAGAAGTAGGAGTATGGAGTAGTGCCCATTGGTTTTAGCAGTTAGTAGGTCATTGATGAGTTTTAGTAGGGCAGTTTCAGTAGAATGTTGTGGGCGGAAGCCAGACTGTAGGGGGTTGAGCAGGTTGTTGTCCATGAGGTAGCGACTGTAATGTCTCAGGCAGTGAGCTAGTAGTGTTTTTGTAGAGGATCACAGCTTCGGACTTATATACATACTATGTAGTTAAGTGGTTACACCTTATGGCAAATTACAGACAAAGGAACGAAGGTCTGTTGAAGGATTAGTTGGGGTTTATTTAGAGAGTTTATATACAGCCATAACTTAGGTATCAGGGGGGTCAGCAAGGCATTAGCAGTTCAGAAGTACAAAGTTAATGCAGTTCAGGTATACTTGCAGTGAGTTGTGTTTATGCTGTAGGGACACTCCATAGGTCCGGAGAGATGGTGGTGAAGCGTTCATTGACCCAAAACGAAGAGTAGTAAGTGGGGGCTCTGTCCGGCCCAAACGAAGAGGATGAAGTGGGGCTCTGTCCGGCCCAAACGAAGAGGACGAAATGGGGCTCTATCCAGCCCAAACGAAGAGGATGAAGTGGGGCTCTATCCGGCCCAAACGAAGAGGATGAAGTGGGGCTCTGTCCGGCCCAAACGAAGAGGATGAAGTGGGGCTCTATCCGGCCCAAACGAAGAGGATGAAGTGGGGCTCTGTCCGGCCCAAACGAAGAGGATGAAGTGGGGCTCTGTCCGGCCCAAACGAAGAGGAAGAAGTGGGGCTCTATCCAGCCCAAACAAAGAGGATGAAGTGGGGCTCTGTCCGGCCCAAACGAAGAGGACGAAATGGGGCTCTATCCGGCCCAAACGAAGAGGATGAAGTGGGGCTCTATCCGGCCCAAACGAAGAGGATGAAGTGGGGCTCTGTCCGGCCCAAACGAAGAGGATGAAGTGGGGCTCTATCCGGCCCAAACGAAGAGGATGAAGTGGGGCTCTGTCCGGCCCAAACGAAGAGGATGAAGTGGGGCTCTGTCCGGCCCAAACGAAGAGGATGAAGTGGGGCTCTGTCCGGCCCAAACGAAGAGGAGGAAGTGGGGCTCTATCCGGCCCAAACAAAGAGGATGAAGTGGGGCTCTGTCCGGCCCAAACAAAGAGGATGAAGTGGGGCTCTGTCCGGCCCAAACTTGGAGAAGTAAGCAGCAACATGAGGCTGGTGCACTATGCCTGGTAACAGGTTCCTAGCACGAACGATGAGTCATTGGCGGCAGCTGTTTAAATAGGAACAAGAGGAGGTATCAGGTGATGTGGCTGAGACCTCATCAATGTGCTGTGGGGATAGTGGAGATGACTGAGCCCCCAGTGGATGAAACAGACATTACAGCGACTCATTCGGTCATGGACAAGGCGTTCGATGAGCTTGGAGGCAAATGGGAGCAGGGAGATGGGTCTTACGTTATTCAAACAGGTGGGGTCTAGTGAGGGTTTTTTGAGTATGGGGATAACCAGTGCATGTTTGAGCGGGGAAGAAAAGGTGCCGGAGGAGAGGGAGAGGTTGAAGATGTGGGTTAGAATAGAATAGAGTGGGAAGGTGGTCGCAGTAATTGAGAGGGGACAGGGTCCAGGGCACAGGTAGTGAGGTAGGCCATGGAGAGGAGTTCATCAACTTCATCTGTGGTAACTGGGCAAAAGTAGGAGAGTATTGAGTGTGGTGTTGGACCCGATGTGTTGGGTAGGGGAGGAATTTGAATGCTGGATATCTCTTTGCGAATTGTGTCGATTTTGCTATTGAAATGGTTGGCAATCCGTTGAGCGGTAAACAATGTTGTCCTTATTGATTTCATTATTGCTACACGAATGTCTCTTGACTTTGCTCCACAAGTAGTCCCTCAGAAGTCGCTCGTTTCTGTGGAGCTGTACATTTTGGGATGTGGAGTATGGACGACCCTTGCCTGAAAGCTCCAGCCGCTGAAGCAGAAAACTGCTTTACAAACTCTTTAAATTAATTTCCGCCATAATGTCCCCATTGATCAAGTTGAAAATGACTTTCTATATCTTTGCATGTGCAAAGCTCTTATCTTGATGATGAGGTCAAGGCAACCCTTGCCGTAGACCCAGAGAGGCCTTATTATTAATGAGTTAATGGTCTGTAGGGTTTTAATGAAGAATATGGAAATGAGGGGAACAAAACGGTCGCAGCTCGCGTCCCAAGAGTAAAGGGGCTTAATTAAACTCACCTTTCTTGGGTCATTAACTATAAAACTACCTGTGGACCGACTAGTAATTACTTTGTCATGACGCTAATTAATTCCCTGTGAAGACTGAATATCATTTTTTTATCTGCCAGTTTAGAGACAAGGGAAAAAGAGTCAAGTTCTTTAGGCTAAGGGAAGAATCCAATGATGAGAAGCATGTGGTTCCCGAACAATTCTACAAGATTATATTAATCAGCCTCTCGGGGTTGATGTAGCCAAAACATGAAACTTCAGTTGGAGAATGCATGTAGTTCCATCATGCATGACTAACTAGGCTTTATGCTCTGTTATGAAGGACCTACAGTGACCAATCACACAGGCCTAGTTAGTGTTACATTTTTCTTTCACTGCTAAATGCCTGTTGGTTAATTTACTGTAATTTTAGGCCATGTTTAGTCCTTGGAGGATATAAGAAATCAGCAGAATTGGTTTTCTAGCAGTCTTTCTAAATTGAAATTGAAATTTCAGGGAGATTTCTGCAGCATATTTGGCAAGTACAGAATCACAGTATATATAAAATAATATGCAAAGTGGTCATACAACACTGTACCCAAATTTATTTTTTATCATTTTTTTCCCAAACAAATAGAGCTTTCTTTTGGTAATATTTGATCACCTCTGGGCTTTTTTTTCTCTCCTTCATTGATGTACGCTGATGAGGCTACACTGATGGGCACTGATGGGCACCGATATGCTGCACTGATGGGCACTGATAAGGCGGCACTGATGGGCACTGATAAGGTGGCACTGATGGGCACTGAGAGGTGGCAATGATGGGTGGCACTGATGGGCGGCACAGAAGGGCATTGATAGGTGACACTGAAGGACATTAATAGGTGGCACTGATAGCTGGCACTGATGGGTAGCAGTGATGGGCACTGATGGGTGGCAGTGATGGGCACTGATCGGCACTGGTAGAAGTCACTGATAGGCAGCACTGCTAGGTGGCACTGATGAGGTACTGATTGGCACCACTGGTGGGCATTACTAGGTGGCACTAGTGGGCATTGATAGGTGGCACTGATTGCTGGCACTTTTATGTACTGGTGGGCACTAATTCGTGGCACTGTGGGTACTGATTCATGGCACTGTGGGCACTGGCAGGTAGCACTGGTAGGCGGTACTGGTGGGCATTGATGAGGCGGCTTTGCCTCTTCCTCTTCGGGACCGATGTCCCTTCAACAGAAGCCGGTGATCGTTTTTTTTTCTCCTCAGCGTGAGAAGAAAAAAAGAACGATTACCGATCTTCTGTTTACATCACGTGATCAGCTGTCATTATCTGACTGCTGATCACGTGGTAAGGGGCCGGGATCGACCCCTTACTCCGATCTGTGATCACCCGAGTCTCATTGAGACATGCAGGGGGCATGCGGGGAGCGTGCAAAAGGGAGGACGTCTATTGACGGCCTCCCGGCAAAGTAGGTCCGCGCTGTAGCCGTCATTCGGCTATAGCGCAGATCTGAAGGGGTTAAGCATCATTAAAATCACTGCTCCTTAAAAAACGATTGTTTTTTAAAAAAAAAATTTTATTGATACATGTCCCCCAGGGCAGTACCCACACCCCATCCCCTTTTTTGGCCAATTACTTGTAAATAATGCAGTTTTTATTTTTTCTTTATTTCTTTTACCAGCACTTTTTCTTTTATTATTCAGCTGTCAGCAGGGAAACCCATTGACAGCTGATGACTCATCAGTTGTTAAAGACGCAGCGGCCGGCTTCCCGGGCCCGTTCCTTAACAACCAGTTTACACTGCGCCCTGATTGGGCAAAGCTTTGTCCAATCAGGGCACAGAATGCACTGTGCGGCGCTCAGTGCATTACAGGGTGTTTGTCGGGGGGCGAACACCCTGCAAATTCGGGTGTTCAGCGAATGGCCGAACAGGCAAATGTTCGTCCCAAACTCATGCTTGGAGCGAACCATTCGCGGAAACCTAGTGATGAGCTGTCATTGGACACAGCTGATCATGTGGCCAAAAAAGAGCCGCTAGTTGGTCCTTTGCATAAATCTGTGATCAGCAGTGTCCTCTGGAAACTGTGATCACAACGTGCGCCGCCTGCGCCCGGCACTCATATGACGGCCTCCCAGAACTAGCCGTCATTTGGCTATAGCGCGGTCGGAAGGTGGTTAGGCATCTGTTTGTTAGTTATTAGTCCTGCATTTTGTCACTGGAGGTTCTTTGGTTCACTTATATTTTCGTGATTACTGTGTGCTGGTGTTTGGAAGGATGTAAATAAATCTTCAGTTTCCTGGGTGTGGCCTTGCAGGTCTGGCCATCTCTGCCGCTAATTCCTGACTGTGTGTCAATGACCGCCTGGGCTAAAGAGCAGAGCATTTAGGAGGGACAGCATCAGCTTGAATGAAAGTTTTGTGGCAAAATCTTTTTTTAACATTTTTGAAATGTAAGCTAAAATCAGGTGTACCAAGCTTGATATTCATCAAGGAAAACGTTTAGAGAAAATGTCTGGAGCCTCCATCCACAATTTCTTGAAGTAAAACAAGCTAAATGAAATCTGTTTGCTGTAGAATTAATGGGACATCGTGTTTAAGGAGCAGAATTTCGCACATTGATATTCACCTAAGTGCTTCTGTTTCCATACATAGCAGGGTAGCCCCGGCGGGGAAGACGGCTTCTGCTCATCGGGATTCTATTGGGAAATTAGCATGTATTGATTTCATTTCAGGTAACGCTGACTTCTAGATGTAGCTGGTAAATGTGCATCATTTAAAGGGGAACTCCACTTTTATTTTATTTTTTAATTGCTACAACAAATACAGTTGCGATAGAGGCCATTCTGTAATTTATTGTTATTAGATTAACTTTCCCTATTAATCCATATACAGCTAAATAATATTTCTCTCTTGCAACTATGGCAACTGATGGCATTATATACCTCATGTACAGAGCACCCCAAAAATGTAATTTCTTTTTCCCACCAGCCATTTTTCATATCACGCCAAAGCACCTGGTTTTGTGCTGCCCTAGGCAAGACTAAAATCGGGGGCGCCCCCCTCCAGTCTAAGTTTGTCCCACCCCAGATGCGATATACCCATTCTTGTCTCAGGTTCTACAGCTGAGGCTTCCTCATCAGACCCGGAGACATGATTCGTCCAAGTGCCATAAATGTGATCAATGGGGAAGAGGATTGGGTCAATCGGACATAGGAGGGGGTTAGCGTGGTATAGGACAGGGGTCAGTAGGGCAGAACATGGGGTCTGTGGTGCAGGGGACGGGGTCAGCAGAACACAGAATGGGGTCAGCGGGACAAAGGACATGGTCAGTAGGGCAGAGCATGGGTTCAATGGGGCAGAGGATGGGGTCAGTGGGACATAGGATGGGGTCAGTAGGGCAGAGCATTGGGTCAATGGGGCAAAAGATGGGGTCAGTGGGACATAGGATGGGGTCAGCAGGGTAAAGGACAGGGGTCAGTAGGGCAGAACATGAGGTCAGTGGGGCAGGGCATGGGGTCAGCAGGGCACAGGATGGGGTCGGCGGGGCAAAGGACAGGTCAGTAGGGCAGAGCATGTAGTCAATGGGGCAGATGATGGGATCAGCGGGACATAGGACAGGGCTAGCAGGGTATAGGACAGGAGTCAGTAGGGTAGAGCATGGGGTCAATGGGGTAGAGGATGGGGTCAGCGAGACATAGGATGGGGTCAGCAGATATAGGACAGGGGTCAGTAGGGCAGAACATGGGGTCAGTTGGGCAGGGGATGGGGTCAGCAGAACACAGAATGGGGTCAGCCGGGCAAAGGACAGGGTCAGTAGGGCAGAGCATGTGGTCAATGGGGCAGAGAATGGGGTCAGCGTGACATAGGATTGGGTCAGCAGGGTAGATAACAGGGGTCAGTGGGGCAGAACATGGGGTCAGTGGGGCAGGGGATGGGGTCAGCAAAACACAGAATGGGGTCAGCGGGGCAAAGTACAGGGTCAGTAGGGCAGAGCATGTGGTCAGTGGGGCAGAGGATGGGGTTAGCGGGACATAGGACAGGGTCAGCAGGGTATAGGACAGGGGTCAGTAGGGCAGAGCATGGGGTCAATGGGGCAGAGGATGGGGTCAGCGGGACATAGGATGGGGTCAGCAGGGTATAGGACAGGGGTCAGTAGTGAAGAGCATGGGGTCAGTAGGGCAGACGACTGGGTCAGTAGGGCAGAGCATGTGGTCAGCGGGACAAAGGACGGGGTCAGCAAAACATAGGATGGGGTCAGCAGGATATAGGACAGGGTCCGTAGGGCAGAGCATGTGGTCAGTGGAGCAAATCATGGGGTTAGTGGGGCAGAGGAGGGGGTCAGCAGGCCTCTCTCTCTCCCTCCTGTACACTATACACATTCTTCTCTCTTTCTCTCCTGTACACACTCCTCTCTCTCTCCCTCCCTCCTGTAAACTCTAAACACTGCACCTCCACACCGCCATAGAACGCTACACCACCGGCCCCGCTATACACACTGCTTCTTTATCATCTGTGTGTGTATTGTATATACAGCATGGGCTGCAGCAAATCATTATCTGCAGGAGGTAAGAAAACATGGCTGCCTATAAGCTGGGACTGGTCGGTGCAGGCCGGGCTCTGCTCTTCTGCCTGGGGGCAGCACCGGCCCCCTGAAAAATGCCGCCTCGTTGGCCTTGCGGTAAATACATCCCTGCGCCAAAGGCCATGGGCTCCTAATTACAATACACTTAGAATGTGTCCCATCTGTGTTTCATCAGAGAAAAATTCCATATTTTGTGTTTGATAAACTATATGGTCGTCCAGTGGTAGAGCCCCTAGTAACAGGTCCCCCCTACTTGGGGGTGGCAGTTCAATAGTACAAAAATGTTGTGTAATTAGTGTTTACTTATCACATTGCAATACATACCCTGGCTGAGTCGGTGAGAGGGAGCCGACAGTGACGGCATGATCGCCTTCACTAATGGCACGCTCAGTGCCCCTGCGCCGCTGTCTATGGCGCACATGCGCCATAGACATCGGTGCCCGTTTTTAGGAAAATATCTCCTTAACCGTGTAGGTTAAGGAGATATTTCTTGCACCTACAGGTACGCCTTAATCTCGGCTTACCTGTAGGTTAAAGTGGTCTGTAAGGGTTTACAACCACTTTAAGCATCAAAAATTCTTGCATTGATACATGTACCCCAGGGCAGTAACCGGGCCCCCCATACCCTTTTTATGGCCAATAGCTTGCATATAAGCCTTCAAAATGGGGACTTTTTATTTTTTTAAGTTTGGGTCGCATAGACTTTAATAAGGTTGAAGGTTCAGGTCCGAACTTTTGCAATGTTAGAGAGTTCTGGCGCCAACCGGGGAGGTGTTCAGTCCAACTCTATTGCCTGGCTGTCCCAAGCTTCGATAGTTTGAGTCACTGACATGTAACAGGCATGCCACCAGTAAAGGTAGAAGTCCAGGGCTTCCTGTCCCAGGATGTGCTGTAGCCAGTAAATCTTCACGACTGCCAGGAAACTAGAAGCTTTCATGAGAAAAGTAAGCTACGGCAGCGTATGTATCTCAGAAGCATTTCTCTTACTTTCTGAGGCAGAAAATAAATTGATTTATAAAAAAAAAAAAAACTGCACAGAAGATAAAAAATGAGATTGGCACTTTGGAAAATGGTGATTAAATTGGCCAGAAGGGATACTGAAGAGAAAGACGGGCTGCAAATGTCAAAAGCTTGTCTGCTTTCATTACGTAAATAAAACAAGAAACGAGTCTGATAAAGAAAATGCATTAAGATGTTGGAGACGTAGCGAGGGGTCCATAATGTTGCCACGGACGTGGCTCTTAATGGCCTTGCCTTCTCATCAATTTTGTTGTGTGGTAAACATAGTAACGTAAAATCTCATCTCTGATTCTTCATAAAGTTATTTTTTTTTTTTCTTGGATGGATCATTTTTCTGGCTGGTTGTTCCAGTGATTAGGAAATAATATACTTCACAAGCTACAAAACATTCAATCAACAGGAAGATCCCGTGTCTTAAAAGCAGATGAAAATCCTAACTGAAAGACGCATAAACAGCTTCCATTTCTTTAATGCTCTCATTCCTCTCTCTCATATACTGTGTATATATATATATATATATATATATATATATATATACAGTATCTCACAAAAGTGTGTACAGGCCCGGATTTGCTCCCTTTGCTGCCCCAAGGCCGGGTCCTTCAATATAACACTTTAAAGCAATGATGGCGAACCTTGGCACCCCTGATGTTTTAGAACTACATTTCCCATGATGCTCATGCATTCTGCATGCATTCTGCAGTGTAGTTGAGCATCATGGGAAATGTAGTTTCCGAAATGTCACTGCTTTAAAGGGTTAGTTCACCTTTACCAAAAAAAAAAAAAAAAACTACCATGCATACAAGGGGTGTCTATAGATAAAAACAAACAGCTTTGACTAAAGTTGGATAATTCCCTTGCTATAGAAGTAGGCCATTTCTCCTCTACCACTAGGTGGCCGGGTACTTGGTGGTACTAGATATGAGAAGGGCAACGCAAGGTCAGGTTATGGGTATATATGGGGTATCTCAGCCAATGGGCAGGGGTTTTCTTGAATCCTTTGGCCGGCTGGGAGAACCTATATATTCGGGTGAGGTCAAGTGATCAGTGTTTTGTGCCACCTGGACGGCTGTCTGGGTGGACGTGTGTCGTATTGCCCGGGCTGCTAGGCCGGAGATGGGGCCTATCCCGGGGGCACATCTGGCTGCTAGGCTGTCTGAGGGCCTATCCAGAGGCAAGAGAGCAACTCAGGGTTGGGATTTGTGGCTTGCAGTCCAACCAAAAGAGGCGGTCCTGTCGGCTGGAGAACCTGTCGTGGTCGGAGGTGGAGGGTAAGCTGTCGCCAGTAAGGGACTATCCGCCTTATTACCAGGGACCACAGTAAGTAACTGAAGCACGTACCGGAGAAGTATTCTCACCAACCGGGAAGGTGAAGAATAGGGAAACTTCAGTGGGAATCAAGCCAAGGACCCAGCCAGCGGAGGTGACGCTTGCAGAGCAGCCTTGTGTGTCAAGCCAGGGACCGAGCAGATCAGTAGGGAGAAGCTTGAGAGGTATCTAGAGTGCCAAGCTAGGGGCCCAGCAGGTGTGACGCTTGAGGAAGATACCACCATGAAGATTGAAGGAGCTCAAGGGATTCAGTGACAGTGAATTAGTGGGTCTAGTGAGAGACCGGGAGCTCAGTGCATTGAAGAACTACAAGGAGTGATTGTAATGAAAGTGAAGGAACTGTTAAGCCTTGTGTTTGGAACTGTTAAAGACTGTTGCCGTAGGACACAGCATTCCTACACATGCAGATGTGTCATCTTGCTGGATGCCTTTCCCTGCATAGCTGTCCTCCTATTGAAGTCTCGGAGTCTGCCAATTAATCTTGCAATTACCTAAGGGTGTCCTGGCCCGAACCCTCTCTCCCCCACAAAAAAAGGCTTGTTCAGAGGAATAAACTTTCTTTTGCATCCAAGAAGTGTCTGGCGCCCAATAACTTTAACAACTATACACCCAACATGCCTCACAACCCACTACATAGAGAAGGACATCAGCTATCCCTGGCCCTGGAGGTCCTCATTAGATCAAAGGAGGCCTGGGACCTTGCTACACTAATGCCGCGTACACACGATCGGAATTTCGGCAAGAAAAAGACCGATGAGAGCTTTTCATCTGAAAATGTGACTGTGTAGGCTCCATCGGAATTTTGCTGGCCGAATTTCCGACAGCAAAAAATTGAGAGCATGTTATTTTTCCGACGGAAAAGGTTTCTATCGGAAATTCCGATCGTCTGTAGCAATTCTGAGGTGCAAAATTCGCATGCTCGGAAGCATTGAACTCGGCTCGTTGTAGTGTTGTACGTCACCGCGTTCTTGACGGTCGGAATTTGGTGTGACCGTGTGTAGGCAAGACAGTTTGAGCAGAATTCCGACGGAAATTCCGATGGAGCCTACGCACGGCCGGAATTTCCGACAACAAGCTCCCGATAATTTGCCGTTGGAAAATCCTATTGTGTGTACGGGGCATAACAGCTGGACCACTCCCAGCGATAGGGTTGCCACCTGTCTGTGATTCGCCCAGACATTCCGGGTTTTAAATCCTGTGTCCGGGTATCAATCCACCTGAAACCCGGACACATCAGTGGCAGCCCTGCAGCACGAGTCCACCTATCCCCCTCTCCCCTCCCGTTGGCTTCCAGTGCTTTTAATTTTATTGGTAGGCGGGATGCTTTAACCGCTTCCCGACCGCCTCACGCAGATATACTGCGGCAGAATGGCACGGGCAGGTAAAATCCCGTATATAAACGTGATTTTGCAATTGGCGCGCTCGCGACCCGGTCGGGAGCTCCGTGACCCCGGCCGCGGGACCAGCGGACCCGATCGCCGCTGGTGTCCCGCGATCGGGTCACAGAGCTGAAGAACGGGGAGAGGTTTGTGTAAACAAACCTCTCCCCGCGCTTCCTACACTGCCTGTCATTGATCGGCTGTTCCCGGTCATCGGGAAAGCCGATCAATGATGTCAGACGTCAGCCCCGCCCCCTAATGTAAAAAAACACAACACACGTCACAGCCCATAACCCCTCCCCTCCCCCTAGTGGTTAACTCTTTCACTACAACTGTCATTTATACAGGAATCAGTGCATTTAAATAGCATTGATATTGGTATAAATGACAATGGTCCCAAAAATGTGTGAAATGTGTGGTATAAATGACAATGGTCCCAAAAATGGTCCCAAAAATGTGTGAAAAATGTCCGATGTGTCCGCCATAATGTCGCAGTCACAATAAAAATCGCTGATCGCCGCCATTACTAGTAAAAAAAAAAATATTAATAAAAATGCTATAAAACTATCCCCTATTTTGTAAACGCTATAACTTTTGCGCAAACCAATCAATAATCGATAATTGCGATTTTTTTACCAAAAATATGTAGAAGAATACGTATCGGCCTAAACTGAGGAAAAAAAAAGTTTTTTTTATATATTTTTTGGGGATATTTATTATAGCAAAAAGCAAAAAATATTGCATTGTTTTCAAAATTGTCGCTCTATTTTTGTTTATAGCGCAAAAAATAAAAACCGCAGGGGCGATCAAAAACCACCAAAAGAAAGCTCTATTTGTGGGAAAAAAAGGACGCCAATTTTGTTTGGGAGCCACGTCGCACGACCGCGCAATTGTCAGTTAAAGCGACGCAGTGCCGAATCGCAAAAAAAGGGGCCTGGTCCTTTGGCTGCCAATTGGTCCGGGGCTGAAGTGGTTAACTGGGGTAGCAGAATTACCATTTAGAATCCAGTGCTAATTTCGGGAGATAATGAAATTGGTGCAATTATAAGCCTTACGTTGATAATTTACCTGCAGCCTTCAGAAAATTAGGTTCGGCAATTGTACGTTCCTCTTTTCACACTCCCATTACAATTTCAAGCGGCTGTGTTGTGCAATTACTGACGTTATTACCTATTTACGCCATTGAAGTTTACGCCAAGCTAATGCAGCGCCACGCAACATGATTTATGGTGCAGATGTGAGTGTTTCATTTACATAACTGGATGGCTGCCTTTTGTCCTGCAGAGAGTTTAGTCATGTCCTCAAAACAGTCAGTAATGGTGGAGATTGGATTGCCTTTGAGGGGACAGATCTCTCTGTGTTTGGTTGTCGTTTTTACAATACAAGTGCAGGAAAAAAAGTGAAAGAGCGCGGAAAAAGTGGAACAGGAGTGGTGAAGATTGCTTCTTTTTTTTTAATTTCTTGATGTCGTAACGCATGAAAACAGAGGGCAGATCAAGTAAGCAGTGTAGGGAGGTAAATAAAACAATTTTAGAAATAAGCTGCTCCATTTTAACCTCTTGCTTACCGGGCACTTAAACCCCCCTTCCTGCCCAGACCAATTTTCAGCTTTCAGCGCTGTCGCACTTTGAATGACAATTGCGCGGTCATGCTACACTGTACTCAAATGAAATTTCTATAATTTTTTTTTTAAAAAAAAAGAGCTTTCTTTTGGTGCTATTTAATCACCACTGGGGTTTTTATTTCTTTGCTAAACAAACAAACAAACAAAAAAGAAATTTTTGAAAAAAAAACAAAAACGTTTCAAAGTTTGTTATAACATTTTGCAAACGGGAAATTTTTCTCCTTCATTGATATTCGCTGATGAGGCTGCACTGATGGGCTGCACTGATAGTCACAGATAAGGCGGCACTGATAGGCACTGATAAGACGGCACTGATGGGCACTGATAAGACGGCACTGATGGGTGGTACTAATAGATGTCACTGAGGGGCACTGATAGGTGGCCCTGATGGGCACTGGTAGGTGGTATTGATAGGCAGCACTGGTGATGAGGCACTGATTGGTGACATTTATAGGTGGCACTGTGGGCACTGATAGGTGACACTGTGGGCACTGATAGGTGACACTGTGGGCACTGATGGGTGACACTGTGGTCACTCATAGGTGGCGCTGGTGGGCACTGGTAGGTGGCACAGAAGCCTCTGCAGAGGCTCTCCACGATCGGGACTGATGTCCCTCTCACAGCCGGCAGTGATCGACTTTTTTTAGCCGATTACCGATTACCGGCTATTAACTTTTTAAATAGCCGATTACCGGCTCTGTTTACATCACATGATCAGCTGTCATTGGCTGACAGCTGATCACATGGTGAGGGGTCAGGATCGACCTCTTACTCCAATCTGTGATCAGCCGAATCTCATAGACCCGCTGATCACAGAGCACGCCGCGCGAGCCCTGCAAGGGGAGGAGAAGGCCGCTTGAGCGCGGGAGGACATCCTATAGGTAAGCCTTACTATAGGCTTACCTATAGGTAAAAATTATCCATGGGTACAGTAAATATCTCCTAAAAGTGCTCCGTTTAGTGGAAGTCAATGCATGGGATTCTTCGCAAAGTACGTTTTTACATAAATTTTCAATTTTGACCATACACTTTAACTTTATGTGGGGAATTAGCTAGAGGTGTGTACGGGTGGGGTTGGGGGAGTAAAGACGAAGACCATGTAGTTGGCCTTAAAGGGAAGACTGAATTGTATTATGTAGAAGACATAATTTGGCAGCTATGAGGTGATAATTCCTCTCCGGTTAAATTCGGACTTGTTGGATAGATGGTAATTGATAGCTTTGTACGGTTACGGATGAAAACAACACTCATCAATCTGCCAATCTGGGGATCCTGCGGGTTCCGGCTGGGTTGCTTCCTATAAAACACGATTATTCACATTGCTCCTCCATCACTGTCTGGCTGCTTCTCTGAACACCAAATGAGCTTGTACCGATCACGCGCTACATTAACCGCTCACACGACAACAAGCCTGGCCTCGTGAGCGCGTACAGCACCGCCGTCATCGGGGCGCCAAGACGGAGAGCTGCAGCGGAGAATTAGCAGAATCTTCATAAATCTGATCACTCAGCCTCGTGACAACCTGGACAGGAAGAGATAGAACCTTATCCATCGGCAATGCTTCCCTGCGCAAACACCTCCACTTACACCTTCTGTTATTGATATACAACACGGCTAATTAGTATACTGCCGTGTGCACATATGCTGCAGAATAATAAAAAAAAAAGCACCGTATTACAATAAATAAGGGAATGTGATGATCTCTTTCAAGATTACTGCTGGCTTTAATAAAACGTCAATGAAGAGGAATACGGGTGGAAGAGAGGAAGTATGGAGAGAAAACTGATGTTGAAGAGGGATGGGCAGGAAGAAAAGATGGAAGGAAAAGACTAATGCCGCGTACACACGCTCGGAATTCTCGTCAGAAAAGGGTCTGATGGTTTTCCCGTCGGAATGTCCGACGTACTTTGTCCGATGTTGTGTTGCGTACACACGGTCGGACAAAGTTGTCGGAAAATCCGATCATTCTGAATGTGGTGACGTTTGTTGCGTACGACGGGACTACGTAGAGGCTAGTAGCCAATAGCTTTGGTCTTGTAATGTGATCTGAGCATGCGTACCACTTTGTCCGTCGGAATTCGCTACACACGATCGGAAAAAGTCCGATAGGACTTTGTCCGTCGGAAAAATTGAGAGCAGGAGATAATTCTTTGTCCGTCGGAAAATCCGACAGAAAAAGTCGGATGGAGCCTACACACGGTCGGAATTTCCGAAAACATTGTCAGATAGGACATTTTCTGTCGGAAAATCCGACCGTGTGTACGGGGCATAAGAAAGGAAGAAAAGTCAGTAATGAAAAGAAGGGAATACAAGAAGGAAGCATGAAAGAAAGAAGAAACACAATTCTCCATAGTCCCTCTTTGATTTACTGATTTCTTGTTCATCCAGATGCTGACTACTCTCCTCCTTTTCTCTCCAAAATCGGAATCGGACTTGGGCGTGTCCTTCACAACGGGCACAGGAGGAGAAGATCCTACACTTTGCTCAAAAATCCTCTATGGCCACCAGGGTTCAAGAGACCAATCATAAACTCCTCACCCGATGGTATCAGGTTCCCACTTAGCTCCACCACATCTCTTGCCTCAGATTTCCAGGGTTTGCTGGCGCTGCGGCATTGAGTGTGGGCACCTTCCTTCGCATTTTCTGGCAATGCCTGAAGCTTCAGTTGTTTAGGCGGGAAATAACTGGTATAATTAACCACTTCAATACTTGGCACTTTCACCCCCCCCCCCCCCTTCCTGCCCAGGCCAATTTTCAGCTTTTAGCACGCTTTGAATGACAATTGTGCGGTCAGGCAACGCTGTACCAAAATTAAATGTTTATCTTTTTTTCTCGCACAAATAGAGCTTTCTTTTAGTGGTATTTGATCACCTCTGGGTTTTTTCTTTTTTGCTAAAAAAACAAATAAAAAAATGTTTTTTCTTCATTTCTGTTGATGGGCACTGATGAGGCGGCACTGACAATTGGGCACTGATGGGCACTGATAGGCGGCACTGATGAAGAGGCACTAATATGCAGCACAAATAGGCTGCACTGATGAGGCTGCACAGACGGGCACTGATGAGGCTGCACTGATGGACACTGATGAGGTGGCACTGATGGGCACTGATAGGTGGCACAGATGAGGAGGTACTAATATGCAGCACTAATAGGTGGCACTGGTATGCAGCACTGATGGGCACTGATAGACACTGAAGGGTGGCAATGATGGGCACTGATAGGTGGCACCAATGGGCACTGATATATGGCACTGATAGGCAGCACTGATGAGGAGGCACTGACAGGCATTACTGGTGGGCACTACAGACATTATTGATGGGTACTGATTGGCATCACAGACGGCACTGATTGGCATCACAGGTGGGTACTAGTGGGCATCGCTGATGGGGGTTGCACTGATTAACAGCTTATTGGCTCTCTTCTACTCACGCCCTCTCAGCAGTGAATAGAGGAATGCCGATAACCGGCACTTCCTGGTAATGCTGTGATCAGTTGTGATTGGACACAGCTGATCACATGGTAAAGAGCCTACGTCATAGGTTCTTTACCATGATCGGAGATGCAGTATGTCAGAGCGACACACCGCACTACCAATCGCTGTGCTGCATGCCCCCCTGGGGGGCACGCACCAGCGGCTTGTTCTGCTGGAGGTCATATGACGTCCAGTCAGAATGGAAGAGCCACCGTCTGTCCGTCATTTTGCTATAGGCCAGGCGGGATGTGGTTAAACATCTCGCTTCTGTAGATCTACATGACGCCCCTGGCAGCCCCAGGAGAGAGTGCCTGATCAATGTCTATATCCCAGCTCATCTTTTCTTCCGTCGCCTAGATATATCTCCTCTCTTTTTGCCTCCCTTCTCCACCCACTTCTCTTCACCCCTTATCTACTGGTTTCTTAGTATTTCACTGATACTCGTTACGTGACCCCTTGTTAGTTATATACAATTTGATGGCAGCGCCTCATTAGTTATATTGTGATCCATGAGGTCTCAGAAAATCAGTCTACTTCAGCGTCTGCCTAAATCCTGCCTATCTTAGCTGAGGGGTACCTCCCGTGGAGTTTACACGTAAATGAGTCCGCATTGTTTCTTAACGTTCTACTGTTTTTGCAATTTTCTTGCTTTTGTCCTCATACGACTCCTTACCGCCTATGTTATTTTTCTTTTTCTGATGTTTTTTCTGATGTTTTTTGTTTGGTGACCTCATTGTCATGTTCAAGAAACCAGTGGTGAGATGATTGGAGGACAGTGACCTCATTGTCCAGTGGTGAGATCTGGTGAGTGTAAAGGCCATTGGAGTGCAGTGAACTCATTGTCCAGTGGTGAGATCTGGTGAGTGTGGAGACTATTGGAGTACAGTGACCTCATTGTCCAGTGGTGAGATGATTGGAGTACAGTGACCTCATTGTCCAGTGGTGAGATGATTGGAGTACAGTGACCTCATTGACCAGTGGTGAGATGATTGGAGCTTTGTGACATGGTGCATTATTCTGCTGGAAGGAGCCATCAGAAGATGGGGACACTGTAGTCATAAAGGGATGGACATGGTCAGCAACAATACTCACGTAGGCCGTGGCATTTAAATGATGCTCAATTGGTACTAAGGGGCCCAAAATGTGCCAAGAAATTATCCCCCCCACACCATTACACCACCACCAGCCTGAACCGATGATACAAGGCAGGATGGATCCATGGCTTTCATGTTGTTTACACCAAATTTTGACCCTACCATCTGAATGTTTGGAGGTGAAGTCGAGACTCGAGACCAGACAACGTTTTTCCAATCTTCTATTGTCCAATTTTGGTGATCCTGTGTCAATTGTAGCCTCAGTTTTCTGTTCTTCGCTGACAGGAGTGGCACCCGTTGTGGTCTTCTGCTGCTGTAGCCCATCTGCTTCAAGGTTGGATGTGTTGTGCGTTCAAAGATGGTATTCTGCATACCTTGGTTGTAACGAGAGGTTATTTGAGTTACTGTTGCCTTTCTATCATCTGGAACCAGTCTCACCATTCTCCTCTGTCCTCTGACATCAACAAGGCGTTTTCCTCCACACAACTGCCGCTTTTCTCTTTTTCGGACTATTCTCTGTAAACCCGAGAGATGGTTGTGTGTGAAAATCCCAGAAATACTCAGACCAGCTCGTCTGGCACCAACAACCGTGCCATGTTTAAATTTACTAAAATTAGTCATCAGCTGTCAATGGGCTTCCCCGCTGACAGCTGAACAATAAAAAAAAAAATGCCGGTAAAAAGAAAAGTAAAAAAAAAATGGCGTGGGGTCCCCCCCCCAGTCTACACCAGACCCTTGGGTTCACACCCCCCCCCCTTTCCTGACCTGCTAGGCTGCTTGCTCAGATAAGGGTCTGGTATGGATTTTGGGGGGGACCCCACGCCGTTTTTTCTTTCTTTTTTTTTTTTTCAATAGCCGGGTGACGGCAATTGCAACTGCGAGTCAATTTTAAATGTGATTAGATTTTTTTTTTAGAAATGCCATTTTGGACTGGGGATATGTGTGTCCGAGTTTCAGGCGGACTGAAACCCAGACGCATGTCTCAAAACCGGACCAGTGACAACCCTAATTATATCACTATCAAAGTAAAGTGGTGTCCTCTCTTCATCCACCCCCAGCTTCTGAGTAAACAGTGAAAGAACAGCAGCAGACTGATGAGGTCTTCCCTCTGCTCTCTCCTGCCATCAGTACATTTCCATGCAGCACACCTGGTTGGCTCCCAGTCCTGCCCTTTTTCGCTCTTAGTCTGAGCTCAGCTCTACAGGGATCGCAAGAGGGAGATACCAACCCAAATCCAGACGCACTGCTTCTATTTAACCACTTCCGTACCGCCCGCCGTCGTTATACGTCGGTACTTTGATGTTAAATACCGGGGTTATGGCAGCAGACAGCTGCCATAACCCCAGTATTTTCTTAAACATCGGGCGGTCCGCTTTGAGATAAAAGTGGTCTCCGCAGCAGATTTGCCGCAAGATAATTTTTATCGGCGGCGGGAGAGGTGTCCCCCCCCCCGCCACATTCCGCTTAACGGAGCCGTCGGTAGCGGCGGAGAGGATCCTGTCCTTTCCCCTCAGAGGCTGTGAGTCGAGCGAGGGAATGACGGTCCCCACTCCACTCAAGGTTGTTGGATGATGAAAGCGACGTTAAACGTTACTTCCGCTCAACGGCCTTAAAGGCACTTTTTTTTTTTAATTGAAAAAAAAAAGACATTTATTTTTTTTTTTTTATTGTATTTAAGTGTAAATGTGAGATCGGAGGTCTTTATGACTCCAGATCTCACATTAAAGAGGTCCTGTCATGCTTTACATTCCTTGTAATAGGAATAAAAGTGATCCAAATATTTTAAGGGACAGTGTAAAAATAAAAAGTAAAAAGTAAAATAAATAATAAGAAAACTGGAAAAAAATTAAAGCTCCCCGTCCCGCCGTTCTCACACACAGAAGCGGACGCATACGTAAGTCGTGCCCGCATATGTAAACGATGTTCAAACTGCACATGTGAGGTATCGCTGCGATCAACAGAGCGAGAGTAATAATTCTAGCAAAAGAACTCCTGTAACTGTAACTCAAAACTGGTAACCTGTAGACATTTTTAAACAGTGGCCTATGGAGATTTGTCGGAATTCCACGAGCGGGCGCAATTTTAAAGCGTGACATGTTGGGTATCAATTTACTCGTAACATCATCTTGCACAATATAAAAAACAAGTTGGGCTAACTCTACTGTTTTTTTTTATTCTTTAACCACTACAATACCGGGCACTTTCGCCCCCTTCCTTCCCAGACCAATTTTCAGCTTTCAGCGCTCTCGCTCTTTCAATGACAATTGCGCGGTCATGCAATGCTGTACCCAAATGAAATTTTTATCATTTTGTTCGCACAAATAGAGCTTTAGTTTGGTGGCATTTATTCGCGACTCCGTTTTTGCGATATAAGCGAAAAAATTGCGGAAATTTTGAAAAAAAACGATATTTTCTCCTTTCTTTTTTAAACGAAATCCAATAAAATCTAATTTTGTCATAAATTTAAGCCAAAATGTATTCTGCTACATGTTTTTAGTAAAAAAAAAAAATCCGTTAAGTGTATAATAATTGGTTCGTGTGATCACGGACATATGTACGCAAATGATCATGTACAGATGTGTGCAGGTGATCACGGACATATGTGTGCAGATAATCATTGGCACATGCGATTTTACTGGGACATATGTGGGGGACAGGTGTTCTTATTATTTGGGGACATGTGTTTTTATTTGGGGACATGTGTTTTTTATTTGGGGACATGTGTGTTTTGGGGACATGTATGTTTTGGGGACATGTGTGTTTTGGGGACATGTGTGTTTGGGGACATGTGTGGGGACATGTGTGTTTTACAGGTGTTGGTGACACTAGACTGGTGATCAGTGAGTAAAAAAACAGCACATACTCACTGATCACTAGCCGGATGCAGCGATCCGCTCTCCTCTCCTCACCGACGACTTCCGTGTGAGGATTGGAGAGCCCTCCTGCCGATCCGAGATTCGCCGTGTCCCGGGGACACGAGCGCATCGTGATCGCGCCGCTGCGTGGGCACGCGCGCGCGCGTTCCCCCCACTTCTGATAGACGTTCGGGAACGTCGGATCAGAAGTATGCGGCTCCCACCCGGCCGTATATATATATACAGTGACCGGGTGGGAAGTAGTTAATTTTAAAAAGTGTATTTTTTCCCCAAAGAAATTGCGTTTGACGGTGTGACATAAAGTATTGCAATGACCACCATTTTATTCTCTATAATGTCTAAAAAATATATATATAATGTTTGGGGGTTCTAAGTAATTTTCTAGCCCAAAAAAATAAATAAATGATTTTAACTTGTAAACAACAATAGGCCCAGTCCTTAAGTGGTTAAAAAATAAATGTATGTTATTCAATACTGAGCTTTGTTAATATGTATCTTTTATATCTGCCTATCTGCTTTTTTTTTTTTTTAAGTAAACAAAATGAAAACTAGTTACAATTGCTCTCATCTGAAGGTGGATACAGGCCATCTCATGATGCAAGTACAGTTGTGAACATAAGTTTACATACCCTGGCCAAATTTATGATTTATTGGCCATTTTTCAGAGAATATGAATGATAACACAAAAAACTTTTCTTTCACTCATGGTTAGTGTTTGGCTGAAGCCATTTATTATCAATCAACTGTGTTTACTCTTTTTATATTATAATGACAACAGAAACTACCCAAATGACCCTGATCAAAAGTTTACATACCCCGGTGGTTTTGGCCTGATAACATGCAAGTTGACAGAAAGGGGTTTGAATGGCTATTAAAGGTAACCATCCTCACCTGTGATCTGCTTGTAATTAGTGTGTGTATATAAAAGGTCAATGAGTTTCTGGACTCCTGACAGACCCTTGCATCTTTCATCCAGTGCTGCACTGACGTTTCTGGATTCTGAGTGATGGGGAAAGCAAAAGAATTGTCAAAGGATCTGCGGGAAAAGGTAGTTGAACTTTATAAAACAGGAAAGGTATATAAAAAGATATCCAAGGAATTGAGAATGCCAATCAGCAGTGTCCAAACTCTAATTAAGAAGTGGAAAATGAGGGGTTCTGGTGAAACCAAACCACGGTCAGGTAGACCAACTAAAATTTCAGCCACAACTTCCAGGAAAATTGTTCGGGATGCAAAGATAAACCCACAAATGACTTCAGGTGAAATACAGGACTCTCTAAAAACATGTGATGTGGCTGTTTCAAGATGCACAATAAGGAGGCACTTGAAGAAAGATGGGCTGCATGGTCGAGTCGCCAGAAGAAAGCCATTACTACGCAAATGCCACAAAGTATCCCACTTACAATACGCCAAACAGCACAGAGACAAGCCTCAGACCTTCTGGCACAAAGTTATTTGGAGGGATGAGACCAAAATTTTGCTTTTTGGCCACAACCATAAACGCTACATTTGGAGAGGAGTCAACAAGGCCTATGATGAAAGGTCCACCATCCCTACTGTGAAACACGGAGGTGGATCGCTGATGTTTTAGGGATGTGTGAGCTACAAAGGCACAGGAAATTTGGTCAAAATTGATGGCAAGATGAATGCAGTATGTTATCAAAAAATACTGGAGGAACATTTGCATTCATCGGCCAGGAAGCTGCGCATGGGACGTACTTGGACATTCCAACATGACAATGATCCAAAACACAAGGCCAAGTCGACCTGTCATTGGCTACAGCAGAATAAAGTGAAGGTTCTGGAGTGGCCATCTCAGTCTCCTGACCTCAATATCATTGAGCCCCTCTGGGGAGATCTCAAATGTGGAGTTCATGGAAGACAGGCCAAGACTTTACAGGAACTGGAGGCTTTGTGCCAAGAGGAATGGGCAGTTTTACCATCTGAGAAGATAAAGAGCCTCGTCCACAAATACCACAAGAGACTTCAAGCTGCCATTGATGTTAAAGGGGGCAATACACGGTATTAAGAACTGGGGTATATAAACTTTTGGTCAGGGTAATTTTGGTATTTTCTGTTGTCATTATGATTTAAAAAGAGTAAACACAGTTGATTGATAATAAATGGCTTCAGTCAAACACTAACCATGGGTGAAAGAAAAGTTTTTGTGTTGTCATACATATTCTCTGAAAAATGGCCAAGAAATCATAAATTCTGCCAGGGTATGCAAACTTATGAGCAACAACTGTAAATGTAGAACAAGCCCGGAAATGTAACCAATGCGCCACTCATTCTGTCTTACAGCAAGTGGGACGCGTGTTACAAGTAGGTTTGTGCACACATGTGACTTGCGTGTCAAGTGTGTGACAATTTTGGCATCAATGATTACGGTGTTTGACAAGCTCTGGGAATCGCCGGCATATGAAAAAAAAAAACACGGCGTATTTCCTGATAATGCTGCACATTGTCTCTGTACAAGGCAGTGTCAGATCACATCCCCTTCGTACTCCCATCCAGCTGACAGATGAAAGGAACGTACATAATATCTCTGTGACACATTTCCCCCGAAACAAAAGCTTGGCATCATTATTAATGTAGCTGAGCCGCCAGTTCTACAACCTTCCTCTAGATTCTAGATTCAGCAACACGTTCCATTTAAATAAGATCTCTAGCCTTTTTCTAAAGTATTCTATGTGTGCGCAATAGACATGTGCACTGCCGAAAAATCTGTTCGTTTTCATCTTCGTTTCATTCGTTTTTTTTTTTCTTTTTTCAGGGTCATTCGTTATGATGGCAATATATAATTTCATAAATTCGAAAATTCGTAAATTAGAAAATCCGAAAACCCAAAAATAAGAAATAAAATCCGAAAATTTGAAAGAACAGAAATCTGAAAATTTGAAAGGAGATAACTACCGTATTTATCGGCGTATAACACACACTTTTTCCCCCTGAAAGTCGTGGGTCCGTGTTATACGGCGCCGAAAAATAGCGACCGCCGTCAAAAAAAAAAGTGCGCCGCCAAAAAAGACCGATCTGACTGTTCGGCTCCGCTCACAGTCCCGCCTCCCTGCTCTCGCTTCCGAAACAGCAGGGAGGCGGGACTGAGAGCGGAGTCCGAACAGACAGCTCAGGCTTTTTCGGCGGCGCTCAGTCTTTTCCGGCGGCGCAGTCTTTCTAGGCGGCAAATTTAAACATGGCAAGCTGCAAATGACGCTGGCAAGCTGCAAATGACACGGACAAGCTGCAAATCACACTGGGCAAGCTGCAAATGACGCTGACAAGCTGCAAATCACACTGGGCAAGGCTGCAAATGACGCTGGGCAAGGCTGCAAATGACGCTGGGCAAGGCTGCAAATGACGCTGGGCAAGGCTGCAAATGACGCTGGGCAAGGCTGCAAATGACGCTGGGCAAGGCTGCAAATGACGCTGGGCAAGGCTGCAAATGACGCTGGGCAAGGCTGCAAATGGCGCTGGGCAAGCTGCAAATGATGCTGGGCAAGGCTGCAAATGACGCTTAAATGTAAGTTTTTTTTTTCCCTAAACTTCCCTCCTAAAACTTTTTTTCCTTAAAATGCCCTCCTAAACTTGGGGTGCGTGTTATACGCCGATAAATACGGTAATAATAATAACTATTAAGTTATAGGTATTGGAATTTCCTTTCAAATTTGGCTGTTAGTGAACGTAGCGAATACGAATTTATCCGAAGTTACGAATTATCCGAAATAACGAATGCCGCATCTAAACAAATGGAACTGAACAAACTAATACTAAATAATAATAGTAATAAAAAGTTTTTATTATTATTAGTTATTGTTATTTATTATTATTAATTTGTTACGTTCCATTCATTTAGATGCGGCATTCGTTATTTTGGATAATTCGTAACTTCAGATAAATTCGTTCTAACAGCTAAAATTGAAAGGAAATTCCAATGCCTATAATTTAATAGTTAGTAATAGTTAAAGCGGTGTTCTGCCCCCCCCCCCCCCCCCAAAAATAAAAATAAATCCAGCAGCTACACATACTGCATCTGCTGGCTTTTAACAATAGAACACTTACCTGTCCTGGAGTCCAGCGATGTCGGCACCGCAGCGGATGTTTCCATCAGCTGTCGGGTGCTGCTGCCGCCATTGCGGGTAAGGGTACCCATCAGTGTAGCCTTACGGCTTCACGCCGGGAACCCTACTGCGCATTCGCGAGGGTCCGCTCCTCTCCCCTACTGTCCCGGCGACAGGGAGAGGAGGAGGGAGGAGGAGGGAGCCCCGCAGTGATGTCACGGGCCACAGCCCGGACTCCCGGAAGTGGGAACAGGATACCTGTTCCCACTTCTGGAAAAAGGTGACAATTGTGGCACCGGAGGGGGGAGAGGAGACAAATGAGCGCAAGTTCCACTTTTGGGTGGAACTCCGCTTTAAATTATTATTAGTTAGTTATTATATCACATTTTTGGGTTTTCGAATTTCCGAATATTTGAAAAAATTTGTTAAACGTGTTTCCGTTAATTCGTATATTTCCGAATTAACAAATTTGTTGAAATTTGTTAAAAAACGAATTTGCAACAAAACTAATTGCACATGTCTAGTGCGCAAGTGCCTGGATTTCTGTAATTGTATTTACAGGGAGTGGAAAAAAGTATTTGAACCCCCGCTGATTTTGTATGTTTGCCCACTGACAAATGATCAGTCTATAATTTTAATGGTAGATTTATGTTAACAGTAAAAGACAGAATAACAAAAAATAAAAAAATCCAAAAAAAAACGCATTTCAAAATAGTTAAAAATAGATTTGCATTTTTTTTTTTCAATTTTTTTTATTGGTTTTCCAACATAAGAGGTAAGAAAATTTCATGGCAAAATAAACATGCTGAGGCTTACCCTGAGTAGGGAGCAGGCCTGATACCAAACATTTATAATTCGCACCCCTGCGAATACTAATCAGAATACAGAAATAGTAATACAAGCGAGAGGGGATTGCCAACTTGAGAGATGCTGGTACTTTATGGATGCATGGTCACCCCTCCAATCCCGGCAATGTCACCCCTCCTTGGCTCCGAAAACCGGGAGAGGAAAAGGGGGAAAAGACGGGTGGTAGGAGGGCTCTGGTGCTCACCCCCCAAGGGGGAAATGGAAGCATCAGACCTGCTTCACAGCAAAACTGGCTATGAAGCATTAACTGCTTCCCGACTAGCCGCCGCAGTTTTACTGCCGCAGATAGGCACGGGCAGGCGAATCGCTGTTATGTTACGTCGGGCGAGTGCCCGCCGAGGGGGGGCATCCACCCCCCTGATGATTGGATTCGATCTTGAACTGATCAATCCCCAGGCCCAGGCCAATGAAATCTGGCATGGACCTGGTGATCGCTCCTGGCGAATGAGATCCTTCCCCTTCATGTGTAAGTGTAAACACAGCAGGGGAAGTGATGTCATCTCTCCTCGTGTCGGTCTTTTCCGTTCCAGACCGAGGAGAGAGAGCATCTCACAGTAAGTGCACCAACACTACACTGACACCAGTTCAGGTAGGTACACTTGCCACCCCCCCGATCACCCCCCCAATTAACGCCTTCACCCCCTGTCACTGTGTCACCCAGTATAGCAATCACTGTTGATCGCTGTACTGGTAACATTAGTGACCCTAATCAGTGTTAGGGTAATTAGTGGTAGGCCCATATAGGTCTAGGGACCCCCCTAACCACCCCTAATAAAGGTTTAACCCCTTGACCACCCCCTGTCACCAGTGATCACTGTATAAGTGTCACGGGCGACGCAGGTTAGCTAGATTTTTTTTTATAGCGTCAGGGCACCCCAATAAAGGTATAGCCCCCTGATCACCCGGCGGGTGACATCAGGTTTTAGAGTCAGTCAAGGTCTGCGTCTCCCCAGGCAGGGTGCCTCCTGTGCACGCTCCTGCTGTAAGCATGTTTTCAATGTTAGACTATAATAAAATTGAATCTACTCAAAATCTGAACTCTGGCATTGGTGGGCAAACCCTTTAGCCATAGATCTCTTTTTTCCACCGTCTGTTATTGTCAAGGACAGAAAAGCAATGAAGGGCTCTTAAGAGGTTTTGCATATCTGCAATCTGCGGACTGCCATGCCCACAAGCAAAAGGCCTCCCTCCCACATGTACATTAGAGCATGTGATATAATTGCAGTTCTTTCATGCAATTATATATGTGTTTGAAGAGTAGGATGGAGCATCCTGGGAAAGTGGCGATCAGCATCATTAACTTAATGGACCAACAAGGCAGTGGAGCCCATAAGTTGGATATGGATTATCTAGCTCAAGCAATGGCAGTCCGGGACCTACAATAAAGGGATTCTGTATTTTAACCTATTTTAGATGTACAGTACTGCTTTTTTGCTTTCATTTACTTATATTCAGTGCTAACATACAAAATGCTTTTAATCATGTACACATATATTTCATATATCCCATTTGAAGCTAAAAGGAGGCAGACTTGAGGCATCAACTCGGCTGTTCCATGAAAGATTGCTAGAAAGCAGATAATGAATGTAAAATATTAGAGTATGTTATGGGATTAAAAAAAAGTAAAAAAAATTATATAAAAACAGTATTAGAGCAAAAACATATATTATGGTTCTTATGGATACAGCAAATATGATGTAGTTCCTAACATGTTTCACCCTCAATCTGGGCTTCTTTAGGGGATGATGTCCACTTAGAGCAAAAGCCTTCCCAAAATCTAGGACAAGTGTATGAAAGTTGCAATCAATGGAGATTCAAAAGTTCTACAAATGCCACAACCAGCCAAGGACTGCAGGTGACCATAGGAGGCAATTAGGGACCAAAAAATGTAATTTGCTGAAACGTATAACGCCACAGGGACTCAAAATTTCCAGGACAAGCCAATCATAAAAAGGACTAACAATAACAGTAGGGAAAAAAACTTTATGTGTATGTGCTAATGTGGGAAAATGTAAGCAATACATAGACGCTTTATACTTAAGCAAATTCAGGGGGGAACTGAAGAAACCCAGATTGAGGGCGAAACATGTTGGGAACTACATCATATTTGCTGTATCCATAAGGACCATACTATATGTACTTGCTGTGATACTGTTTTTATATAATTTTTAACTTATGTTTGAATAAAATGTCTCTTACTTTTTTCTCTGATCTGTTTCCTAGTATGCACACCTTAAAAATCCCATAACATACTTGTCAGGGCTGGGCTCAGCCCTTCCTACTCAAAGCTGGCTGCTCAGCTGTCGGCTAATTGCCAGCTCCTATCTCTCCACAGTGACTCACCTGTTGATGATATCCTGCTCGTCAGTCCTGCCTACTTAAGCAGTCCAGTCCAGATGATCTCTGCCTTCGCCTTGGTCACATCTCTAGAGCCACTCTCCTGTGTTCCTGTTAAAGACTTGCTTACCCTGTTTCCCCGAAAATAAGACTAGCGTGATTGTCGGTGATGGCTGCAATATAAGCCCTACCCCCCAAATAAGCCCTACCCTGTTTCCCTGAAAATAAGCCCTACCCTGAAAATAAGACCTACAAGGACTTTAACTAGGGCTTATTTGGGGGGGTAGGGTTTATATTGCAGCCATCACCAACAATCACGCTAGGTCTTATTTTCGGGGAAACAGGGTAGCTGACATTCCTTCTGGCTCCAGATCCTGCTTGCTGTTCTACTACGCTCCTTTCTGGCTCCCTTACGTTTTGGCTTGTCTGACTATCCGCTCCGGTTCCTAAACTCTGGCTATGTTTTGACTATGTTTACTCTGTTTTTTTTATTATTATTAAAGAAGTGAGATTTAACTGTACTTCTGTCTCAGTCTTATTCATGGTTTCTGACAATACTCTAATATTTTCCAATTTAGGGATGTGGTGCTAATGTCCGTTATTGAGAGAATAGATGATGAATGTAGTTTTCGCAAATTGTAATGAAAATTTGGTTAGTAGAATTACGAAAAGCTGATAAATTTTGGTTTGTAAACTTATAGTCCAAAAATAATTAAAATAAATAGGAGTAAGAAGTAAAGGGGTTAATTGGTTACATTTAGTCATTTCTATTCCTCAAAATGATAATACAGCAACCTGCTTTACCGTTAGATTTTTTTTTTTTTAACTTAATACTTCAGCGGGAAATGGAACCAAGAAACTGAACGTGGGCACAATTTCTGGCGCTTCCGATGCCCCCCTGGCTGACCAAGCGTCCACAACAAATAAACACGCAGGACAATACAGACCCACAAGCCAGTGGAAATCGATGTGGACAGATGGATCAACAGAAGGACGGATGTAACAATGGATATTAACTTCAAGTCTTCCAACTGGCAGCCACCATCATGGTGTAACTAACGCCATGGCCCCTACAGATGGATAGATTCCTTTATTTTCACCACGTTCTGGGGTTATTGAGAAACACGCTGTTTTTTATATATGTGTATATATTTGTATTTTTGTATTATATAATATGTTTACCAGAAAATAAAAAAAGCATGAAATCATTTGTGTTTTCTGTATTTTCCTTTATTTTCCTTTTCTGGCACTTTTTAAATAAGTTTAAATCAATATTTTTTTCTAGAAAATTATTTATAACCCCAAACATTAAATAATTTTTATGTCACATGGTATTTGCGAAGCGGTTTTTCAAACACAATTTTTTTGGGGAAAAAATTAATTTTAATGAATAAAAAAAAAAAAACAAAAACAAAGCACAATATTTACCCCAACTTTTTTGTAAAATATGAAAGATGAAACACTGAGTGAATAGATACCTATCATGTCACGCTAAAATTGCGCACACTCGTGGAATGGCGGCAAACTACGGTACTTGAAAATCTCCATAGGTGACACTTTATTTTATTTTATTTATACAATTTTTTACAGGTTACCAATTTAGATATACATATTATTTTTTTTTTTTACACTATTTCTTAATTTTTTTTTATCACTTTTATTTCTATTACGAGGGATTGAAACATCCCTTGTAATAGAAATAAGGATGACAGGTCCTCTTTATGGAGAGATCTGGGGTAAAAAAAAAATAAAAAATCTCTTCTTTACCTTAAAAAGCAAAGGATGAAGAAAAATAACTTTTGCTTCAAAAAAAAAAAATGGATTTACTTCCGCCCTAGACCGGAAGTGACATCACAGCGCCGCTCCAGCCCTCCAAGGCCATAGAGGCAATCAGAGACAATCTAGTCTCTGATTGCCTCTGTGACCAGCCGGCCGCACCATCGCATTGAATCCTCTGATGCGCCGGTGAAAACGGTAAGCCAGAGAAACACTGGTGAGCACCAGGGGGATGCCCCCTCCCGCTGCTTCTGAAAATAATCCAGTGGCTAATGAGCTGCTCAGATCGATTTCCTGCCGCCTGAAAAAAAATAATACCGGGGTTATGACTGATAGCTTCAACCACTTGCAAACCACAACGTATATATACAGTAGGTACAGTGCTGCCATCAGAGAGGGACAACCCATACACATGTAGGGGACCCAGGCATCCCGAGGGGCCCAGGCCCCAACCAACGAGCTGTTGCTGCTGTTTAGTAGGAAGTACAACTAGTAGGTACGGCCCCAGGCCCTCAAACCAACGAGTTGTTAACTTACTGTATAGTAACAGCCAGGACTTTTTTTTTCTGGCGGAACATGCTGGAACGCCGTTGCGGCACCTGCGCAAAAGTCAGTGAGGTAGAAGCACTTTCTGTATACTATTGCTTTAGCAGTGCAGCCACGAAGTAACCCAATGCAGCTCACTTAGCTTTAGCTGCAGCCTGAGAGAGGGGAAGGCAGAGTGATATCATCTGCAGTCCACCTCTCCCTGGAGACCAGATGCTGGTTTGGGTGCAGCTCAGCTATGTGGAAGAGCTGCGCTGCGCTGCGTGTAGCCTGTATGCCTGGCTGCTCACTGTGGACTAAAGGCAAGTTTGTTTTTGGTAAATTGATTGCCAATGTTGCTGGATGCGGGCCTGGGCAGTGACTGTCCCTTTGTTGGATTGGGCTGTCTCTATACTATATGGGAATGTCTCTTTGCTGGAATGGGATGTCCCTTTGCTGGAATGGGATGTCTCTTTGCTGAATATATGGGGATATCTCTGCTGGATTGGGCTGTCTCTTTGCTGAATTGGGATGTCTCTTTTCTAAATATATGGGGATATCTCTGCTGGATTGGGCTGTATATTTGCTAAATATATGGGGATATCTCTGCTGGATTGGGCTGTCTCTTTGCTAAATATATGGGGATATCTCTGCTGGATTGGGCTGTCTCTTTGCTGAATATATGGGGCTGTAGGATTTGGTGGGTAGCCCCCGGTGAATGTTGGTGGTCAGGCCCAGGGGGGGTGGTTGGGCCCAGGCCTAAAACTGTGTAAGGGGCCCCAAAATTTCTGACGTTTGCCCTGTAAAGGTATTGCGGTCGACAAGTGGATAACCATGCCAGAATTTTACTTCCCACGATAAGTTGACTCCACAGGTCAGCCAAAACATAATAACAAGCAACTATTTATTTATTTAACCATTTTAAATAATTCCTATCTCTATATTGTTCAGGTTTAATTCCAGCCATGCATTTTTTTATCAAAGGACATGCGTATTTTTTGTTTCAATCAAAAAAAGAAAAACTACAAAAAATATCAAACGTGCATTTTGTTTTGTTTTTTCATTCTCCTTGTTTATTCGCATTTGAAGTAGAGCATTGAATTAATTCTGACAGCTATACATGCCTAGCCAAATGACGTCTTTTCTTTCACATATCTGTTGCAGATAAGTCATCGGGACACAACAAAGACGAAGAAATGTTATAGCTGAAGGCAAGTGGAAATTTTTTTGTCAATGTCTTCTCTTTCTTGTATTTATTTTTGTTAACATTCCTCCCGGAGGAAAGATATGAGGCTAATTCTGACTTAAAATAGGATGTAGATATATCCTGATGCTCAGGATTATGTGGGCTACACGGTGATCGGTTCTGCAAAAAAAAAAAAAAAATGCTACGGCCACCATGAGGCCAGGGCAGATGCCTCCAAGCAGTTTTTGACATGGCCACTTTAAGCTCAAGTAAGTGCAGAAGACAGACCTTACTGTTAGATCATTAAAGAACAAGACCGAGGCTCTATTCACACTTCTGAGTTGTGGCAATGGCTGTTACTGTGTGTTAACACAACACACCAGCTTCATATGCGGTCCGTTTCTGTGTCATTCATTGTGGATGGCAGCCCAACACGTTACAGTAGAGGGCAGCAGACAACACACCGCAACACATACAGTATTGTTGTGCATTGTGGTGTGCTGCCTACACAAAAAAAGGGCCCTGTGTGTTTTTAGGTCCATTGGCAGCCCTTTTTATAATGAAGAGAAAGGGGGGAACATTTGGGACTTTGAGTGAGACGTAAGTGAAGGTTTACGCTTCCATCCCTGTGCTGTATGCAACTTAACCACTTTCAGACCGGACCAATTTGCAGCCAAAGGACCAGGCCCCTTTTTGCGATTCGGCACTGCGTCGCTTTAACTGACAATTGCGCGGTCGTGGCTCCAAAACAAAATTGGCGTCCTTTTTTTCCCACAAATAGAGCTGTCTTTTGGTGGTATTTGATCGCCCCTGCGGTTTTTATTTTTTGCGCTATAAACAAAATTTGAAAAAAAAAACGCATTATTTTTTATTTTTTGCTATAATAAATACCCCCCAAAAATATATAAAAAAACATTTTTTTTCCTCAGTTTAGGCCGATACGTATTCTTTTACATATTTTTGGTAAAAAAAAATCGCAATAAGCGATTATTGATTGGTTTGCGCAGAAGTTATAGCGTTTACAAGATAGGGGATAGTTTTATAGCATTTTTATTAATAATTTTTTTTATTAGTAATGGCGGTGATCAGCGTTTTTTTTTTGTGACTGCGACATTATGGCGGACACATCGGACATTTTTGACACATTTTTGGGACCATTGTCATTTATACAGCAATCAATGCTATTTAAATGCATTGATTTCTGTATAAATGACACTGGCAGTGAAGGGGTTAACCACAAGGGGGCAGTGTAGGGGTTAAGTATGCCTAGGGTGTGTTTCTTACTGTGGGGGGGCGTGGCTGTCAGCTACTGAATGCTGATCTCTGCTTCAATCACAGGGAGCAGAGATCGGCGTCACTAGTTGCTAGGCAGAACGGGGAGATGCTGTCTATTTCCGCATCTCCCCGTTCTGCCTTCCCGTGAGACGATCGCGGGTGTCCCCGCGGTGATCGAGTGTCACCGCGGGACCCGCAAGCGGCCTCACTGGGGTCCCGACCGGCGCGCTCCCGATGGCACGGACGGCTTAAAGGAGGGACTTATATATACGCCCTCCTGCCGGTCCGTGCCATTCTGCCGACGTATATCGTCTTGCGCCGGTCGGGAACCGGTTAAGAGGGGCGGAATTTGGGACTTTGAATGAGGTGTGTGCGGTGAAACCAAACAAATCATATAAGTAAAAAAATCCATATGTTTATTACTAAACCATTAAATGGCAGTTGTCAAAATTACATTAGAAAAATTATTAATAGCATGGCATTTGACAGTAAAATATATGCATACTAGGTATAAGGCAGATAAAAGTCTGATAAAAACATATTGGTGAAACCATTTAGAATATCGATGTGCACTGGATGCATCAAGGTAGGCTCGACGCGTTTCGTGGACTTTATCCACTCATCAGGAGCCATGCATCCATGTTCTAAAAGGGAAGGGATAAATGACCTTTAAGTCTAATGTATCAACCAACAAAGGGAAATTGGAATCACTAGAAGATTGCTGGCCATACCTAAAATTAATCATGAATGAACTAAAACGTGCGTGCCAGGGACGCTATTATAGGCTTACCTGTAGTAAAAAGTGTTTGTAAAGAGTTTACAAAGACTTTAAAGGAGAAGTAGGGCCAAAGTTGTCAGGATCTGGATTACCTAACGGTGGCACTGTGCTTTCCAGAGCTGAAGGTTGTAGTTTTGGTATCCACCAGCAGGTGTCTCCCAGCAGATCCCAGTAATCAGTTTCCACCTGATGTTGGCTGCTGGGAGAGTATTTAGGTCCTCCCCTACTAGTGCCTCTCTCTCCAGTGTTTTGCTGTAACAGATGCCTCCAGGCAGTTTTTGACAAGGCAAAGTATGAGCTCTCAGCATGGCTTCACCCCAGTCTCTCAGCAGGAAACACTATTAACCCTGCGCACTGCAAGCCAGCCTTGCCGAGCAAAGTTGTGATTCGGTTTCTAGTATGGCGGCCTGCTGTATGTTTATCTCTGACTTCTGTGTACTGACCTTGACATGTCCTACTGACCATTCCTGTCTGCTAGCAACCCTGACCTTGGCGTGCCTTCCTGACCATCCCTGTCTGCTAGTTGCCCTGACCTTGGCTCTTGGCTGTTCTCCTGACTATCCTGTGTGTAGCCCTGAACTGCTGCTTCCGCTCTGTCCACCAGAGTCAGTCCGTGAGCATGAGCTGAGAGACCCCGAGGCCGTGACCTTGAGTCAGCTGCAGCCAAGGCTCTGGTGAAAACCTGCTGGCTCTTAGATTCCGCGCCCTGGGGAATGTTACGTGCTAACTTCCTCCTGTTTGGTCCATGTCGGTGTTCAGGTGGAGCTGCTTTCTAAACCACCCAGAGCTCCATCGGCAGCAGTCAGCTGAAGGGTCTACAACCTTAGCGGTGCGCTCCTAACCCCAGCAGTGTGCATCTGTCACCTGGTCTCAGGTGACCTGACAAGGTCCTGTCCTGTTTTTAGGTCCTGTTAAGGAAATTGTAAATTCTGTATTGTGTTCTATTTTATATGCTTTGTCTATGTATTGCACAGTGCACTCATTGTGCAAACGGCACTAATAATTTTTTCATTACATGTTTGCATTCTTTTGAGTCCTGATTGGAATTAGCCTGCCTATGTTACGCCCCCTTGTAGCATGGGAAGAACACGTGAATAAGAGTGATATAGTTGCTGCCACCCCCAATGGGTCACAATATGGGAAAGTCTTCCCCAGTGGGGGTTTTCCGCAGTGAAATTACAGTCATTTAAAATTATTTAGAAAAGATTTTTACTGAAAATGTAGCAACAAGACATAAATGTTTAAAATATGAGCTCCGGTCAGAGATATGTATCACCATTCAATTTTACAATAATATAACCATACAACAGTATATGTTATTTATGAGATGCATGTTATTTATGATATGCAAATTCCCGACGCGTTTCGACGAGCGTGGTCAAAGTCTTCTTCAGGGGATTAATTTGCTGTCAAAAATTATACAGACATTGCTTATATGTATCAACAGTATACATTTCCACAACACAAAGTCCCTCCTATACACAAGGTGAAATTGTAGAATGGCATAGTTACCAATCAACGGTACACATGAACGATCTCCTGACCGGGGGTCCCTTTAAACGTCAATCAGCAATCCCGTGCGTTCGTGTCACCCACACTCCAAGTGAGAGACTCACTCCCATGTGACTAACAAGGAGCCACGCTAAATGCAGCCAACGAAGAATGGAAAAAGAGGAAAATCCCGACACCTGCAGCAGAGGTCCCAATAAATATCTAATACGTTACAATGCACTTGTATTGAGGACTAAAAATGAGTCATAATCTTTTGTATTGATGAAAAAATCTATAATGTATTAATTATCACAAATGTCAAAAAAATGTCTTGTACTGAATAAATTAACAAGTATTACTTAACCACTAAAATGTGGATTGAAATGTGAATATGAGTAAATGAGATGCTGAGCATGTGACTTAGTGAAAGGGAAGGATATGAGTGTTCGGGGTGAATGGGAAATAATCAAAAGTAGCATAAAGAAGAGGGAATAATCCTTGTGGAAACCAAAATCAATGTGACCAGATGAGATAAAATGAAGTGTGGGATGTGAACATGTGAAATGGATGAATAAGCAATAAGTGCAAATGACTAAGGCTAGTTTCACACTGGGGCGTTGGGGGCGCTGGCGGTAAAGCGGGCTATATTTAGCGCCGCTTTACCGTTTCTTTAGCGGCGCTATTCGGTCGCTAGCGGGGGCGGTTTTACCCCCCCGCGAGCGGCCGAAAGAGGGTTAATACCGCCCGCAAACTGCCGCTGCAGCGGCGTTTTGTGGGCGGGTTCGGAGCGCTGCCCCATTGTTTTCACCGGGAAGGGGCGCTATAGGAGCGGTAAATATACCGCTCCTACAGCGCACCAAAGATGTGGCTTGCAGTACATTTTTCAGCGTCCTGCAAGCGCACCGCTTCAGTGTGAAAGCCCTCGGGCTTTCACACTGAAGACACAGCAATAGCTGTTTCGGGTCGGTTTGCAGGCGCTATTTTTAGCGCAATAGCGCCTGCAAACCGCCCCAGTGTGAAAGGGGCCTAAATGTTATATGAATACTAATGTGGGGGCCATGGGAAGTAAGGAGGGGAAAGAACCTAATCAAAATTAAGTGCTCAAAGAGACATGATGATAAGGGTGAAAAGAATAAATGTGGTGAGATGTTTAGAAAGTTCCAAACAAATTCCAGTAATGTGTTAAATATTCCAATACATCTATATATTCATAATTAAAAATTAGTATATTATACCTTAGAATGGGGATCACAATGGCCAATGCATAAGGCATTTATAACAAATGCCAGATTGAAAATGGCATGGTCCCCATACGGCCATATATAGGCCCAGTAAGTACAATGCCCTGTACACACGATCAGACTTTCAGCCAGCAAATGTTTGAGAGCTGGTTGTCAAATTTTCCGACAACAAACTTTGTTGTTGGAAATTCCGAGCGTGAGTACCCAAGTCCGACGCACAAAAGTCCACGCATGCTCGGAATCAAGCAGAAGAGCCGTACTGGCTATTGAACTTCATTTTTCACGGCTCGTCGTACGTGTTGTACGTCACCGCCTTCTTGACGTTTGGAATTTCAACATTTGTGCGACCGCGTGTATGCAAGACAAGTTTGAGCCAACGTCCTTCGGAACAAAATCCACGGTTTTGTTGTCGGAATGTCCGATCCTGTGTACGCGGCATAATGCCCCGTACACACGGTCAGACATTCCGATCACAAAGTCCATCGGATTTTTTCCGACGGATTTTGTCCGAAACTTGTGTTGCATACACATGGTCAGACAAAGTTGTCGGAAAATCCGATCGTTCGGAACGTGGTGACGTTCATTACGTATGACAGGACTACGTAGAGGCTAGTAGCCAATAGCTTTGGTCATGTAATTTGGTCTGAGCATGCGTGGCAGTTTGTCCGTCGGAATTCTCCACAAACGATCGGAAAAAGTCAGATCGGATTTTGTTGTCGGAAGATTTTAGATCCTGCGCTCAAATTTTTTCCGTCGTAATTTCTGACGGAAAAAGTCCGTCACACGATCGGATTTTCTGACAATATAATCCGATCTGACTTTTTCCATCAGAATATCCGACCGTGTGTACGGGGCATAAGAGTGCATATTTTTTTAGCACTGATCACTGTATTAGTGTCAATGGTCCCCAAAAAGTGTCAGTTAGGTGTCCGATTTGTCCGCCGCAATGTTGCAGTCTCGCTATAAGTCGCTGATTGCTGCCACTACTAGTAAAAAAATAAATAAAAATGTAATAAAAATTAAATAAAAATATCCGATAGTTTGTAGACGCGATAACTTTTTTTTTTTCTTTGCGCAAACCAATCAATATACGCTTATTGGAATTTTCTTTACCAAAAATATGTAGCAGAATTCATATTGGTCTTAAAGTGGAAGTAAACCCTTCCAAAGCACGTTGGCCTACAGGTAAGCCTAGATTAAGGCTTACCTGTAGGTCCAATAAATATCTCTTAAACCTACATGGTTTAGGAGATATTTAGAAAAAAAGAGGCATCGCTGTCTACGGCGCATGCGCCGTAGACAGCGGCGCGCAGGCGCACTGCGCATGCAGATTTCACGGCGATATGCCGCTTTCCTGCGCATGCGCGGGAGTGACGTCATCGCCGCTCCAGCGAATCACAGCGCTGGAGCGGCGAGACCCGGAAGTCACTCCCGTAGTGATGGTGGCAGAGAAGGTCATGGATGAGGGGGCTCCGGGGGCTTCGTTCTCAGGTAAGTTATTCATAATGAGCTAGTATGCTATGCATACTAGCTCATTATGCCTTTGCCTTGCAGGTTCCGTTTTTTTTTTTTTTTAAAAGAGGCTTTACTTCCTCTTTAACAGATGAAGAAATTGGATTTTTTTTTTTTTTTTTTATTGGACATGTTTTATAGCAGAAAGTTAAATAATATTATTCATTTTTTTTTCAGAATGGTCGGTCTTTTTTTATTTATAGCGCAAAAAATAAAAAAGCGCAGAGGTGATCAAATAGCACCAAAAGAAAGCTCTATTTGTGGGAAAAAAAGGACATCAATTTTGTTTGTGTACAGTGTTGCATGAGCGTGCAATTGTCAGTTAAAATAACGCAGTGCCATATCGTAAAACCTTTTCCGGGGGGCTGAAGGGGTTAAAGAAAACCAGTACCGTGAAGCCATACAACAAAAAATGTAATAATAATAAAAAAATAAATCACACACAAAATTTTGGATAAATATCAGTTTTATTGCACAAATTCAATGCTTCAAAAGTAGGGTCATCTTACGTTCCAAGCCTTGATATTCCACCAGGAAGAGGGAAGGTTGTTTCAATTAATAGTGACTGGCCAGTTACTGTCGATCTGTCAGAATAATATGTCAGATGTTCGGTGTTCCCAAATGTGAATCATTTCCATTTAATAACATGAGGTTTAATAGCACTGTCATGTCATGTATCATTGATGTCTGCTGACAGACTTAGTTTTCATGATTATAAATGTGTATTGCTTTGTAACAATGGCAATCACAAGGGGAAATGAGCCTTTTAAAGGGTCACATGCCTCAAGAAAGGCATTTTTATAAATATATATATGCCTTAACCACTTCAGCCCCCGGAAGGATTTACCCCCCTTCCTGACCAGAGAGCACTTTTTGCGATACGGCACTGCGTCGCTTTAACTGACAATTGCGTGGTCGTGCGACGTTGCACCCAAAACAAAATTGACGTTCTTTTTTTTTTTTCCACAAATAGAGCTTTCTTTTTTTGGTGGTATTTGATCACCTCTGCGTTTTTTTATTTTTTGCTCTATAAACAAAAAAAAAAGAGCGACAATTTTTAAAAACAAAGCAATATTTTTTACTTTTGCTATAATAAATATCCCCAAAAAATATATAAAAAAAACGAATTTCTTTCTCAGTTTAGGCCGATACGTATTCTTCTACATATTTTTGGTAAAATAATTGCAATAAGCGTATATTGATTTGGTTTGCGCAAAAGTTATCGCGTCTACAAAATAGGGGATAGATTTAGTTTGAAGTTCGGGGGACCTATGGCTGCAAATGGGCACAGTGTGGCTGCAAATGGGCACAGTGAGGCTGCAAATGGGCACAGTGTGGCTGCAAATGGGCACAGTGAGGCTCAAATGGGCACAGTGAGGCTGCAAATGGGCACAGTGTGGCTGCAAATAGGCACAGTGAGGCATGCAAATGGGCTGCAAATGGGCACAGTGAGGCATGCAAATGGGCACAGTCAGGCTGCAAATGGGCACAGTGAGGCATGCAAATGGGCACAGTCAGGCTGCAAGTGGGCATTGTTGTTGACCCTTTTTTTCCACTTACAGTAGCTGCGCATTTCTCACCCTAGGCTTATACTCTAGTCAATACGTTTTCCCATTTTCTTGTGGTAAAATTAGGTGCCTCGGCTTATATTCGGGTCAGCTTATACTCGAGTATATACGGTAATACAAATAAATATACCCATTGTCTGTTATAGCCACGCTAACCCCCATAACATCCCCCTCTGTCGGGAGAACACAATGGCTCCACAGGGGGGATTCCCCTTTCAACACTGTCTTTGGTTGCAAGAAAGAAAACCGCTCCATCTATGGCTAGCCTTAGTTTCATGGAAGCCAAGGTCCCCGATGCACAAAAAGATAATTGCACTTACCAGAAAGCATTGACCCACATAGAAAGAGTAGTCATGATAAGCATTCATAAATTCTTCTGGCTCGATCTCTCCCAGGCCTCCAAGGGTTAACAGTTCCGCCTCTCAATCATACAGTGTATGCCGAAAAGAAATAAAGGCGGGCAATAGTGTAATTCTGCATAATTACACCCCCATACACACAGATACATTACACCCCCATACACACAGATACATTACACCCCCATACATTACACACACAATCATTAGTGTCAGGGTCACACTTTATTAAGTGTGCGCTATCAGTGTAAATTTAGTCTTTCTCAGAACTGTAATGGAGTTCTGGGTGCTAATTGTACAGGTTTTACTTTGGCATCAGTCTGAATGGGCTGTACTGGGCTGTACTAAGGTTCCACCTGGTCATAGGTGCAGTGAGGCACCCATGACAGGCCAGAGAACCAGGCCTGGTTGGACGTGTTAAGTACCAATCTTTCCCGGAGCCAATCAGTGGGCGCGTCTGGCCCCGCTGCGTAGTCTGGGAAGGGGTATTTAAGGTGCTGAAGTCACGTGTTCAGGGTTCAGCCGCTGCTTTGATTCCTGGTTCTGGTCCGGGGCAGCCCCGTGAGGGGTCCCGGGCCCAGGAGTGTCTGCCGTCCCCGCAAGCATTGTCACCCTGACCAGCCTCAGAGACCCTCATTGTCTGGGGTGGGGATCCGTCCGTTCCCGAGCCTCGGAACTGGTTAGTTCGAGGCCCAGTAACTGAAGGAGGATTCGGAGGTGTCCCGGTGTTCTCTCGGTATTGGAGGGACGCGGCAACTCGTACAAGTGACCAGGGGAGGAATCTTCGGAGGAGGGCCAACAAGCTGGCTGCTCGGTAAGAGCCTGGGAGCTGAAGTTGTATTGACACTAAATAATCCACACTTCTCACAGTATCGCCAAGAAGGCTGAGAGATCCAGGTACTGTGAGAGGTTCCTACTTATCTTCAGTTACAATCTAGTCTGTGGCAGAGACTTTGCAAAGTTTCCGGATCACACGTTGGCTGCTAGATCTCTGGCTAGAGGTTTATCCAGCAGTGAAGCACCCAGCTGCGAGTGGCTACTCTCTGGGTTAATAAGAGACATTCAGTGGATGTCAGCAGTTCAAAGTGGCTGAGTTTTATCACCCGTGCCCTCTATTCCCACCTGAGACTGTGTTATGTTGGATGTTACCCCTGCAAAATAAAAACCTTGAAAAGGACTTTTATGTGTCAGCTCTGAAGTCACTGGGTACTAACCCTGGGAACCCCTAGACAACAACCGACAAACCACGAGGAGGTAATTGGTAGGCCCAGAAAGTCAAGGCCGCCCCTCGGGGTTATGGTCGCTACATTAGTATGGAGAACTCCCCTCCAATCAATTTCTATATTGCAAGTTTCAGATGACAGAGAGAATTAAATGGATTACTAACCCCAGATGGAAGGCTCCAACAACAGCTGCACATGCCAAGCAGCTCAGATGAGGCTGGGGCCTCATGCGGTGGGTGATCTTGGGGCCCCTATCTAGAAGGGAGCGCTGGGCCTCTCACGCATGTCCAAGCAGAGCACACACAGCTGGCAGTCCGAGCCGAGGAGGAGGAGAGGAGGGGGATATAAATCATCAGTGATCTGGTCAGGCTCAGCATTAGCAGACGCTGTCCAGGCAGCATGTGAAAGGTAACAGGCAAGCTGCAGGAGAGCTTTTGTTAGATACCTGGGTGGAGAGACTGACTTCGCTGGGAGAAGGCCTCTCTTACAGCTCTGGTTCAGGGCCCACTGGAGTGGAGACACTGGTCCCGTGAGCGCAGCGGAGTAGGAGTGCCTGGACTGGATACTGCGGCAGATGCTGGTAGTAGGCAGGAACCTCCTGATGGCAGGAACAGCGGGGACTGGTAGGTGGGAGACCAGTGACCGGATACAGGGTGGCCCCAAGATGGTGGCAGCAGCTCTGGAAACACACAGCATGTGTGGGGATCAAGCAGAAGGATCGTCAGGCAGGCCGGGTCTGGATACACTAGGCAAAACAGGTAAGTAGGTACAGGCAGAAGCAGGGTCAAGGCAGGCAGAGGTCAGCGTTAAGTATCAGTCCGAAGCAGGGTCAAACCGCGCTAGCGCGCACACGTGTGCGCCGATTCGCCCGCACAGTGCGAGCGGAACCCTGACAGCTTTGTATTCCCTGCCTCTGGCTGCGCTGCCTCCCCTCAGGTCAGGGGATGCAAACACCATCACTCCCTGACACTCCATGTTGTGTATGTGACTCCCGGCCCTGGAACAAGCAGCGCGGTGCCCCTGACTGATTGCGCGCACTTGCCTATAGGTAGCACCAGCCCTGCCAGGGGGGGCAATTTACCCCCGTGGCCCCTACCTGCGGATGCCCATGAAAGCATGTAAACACTTTCCGACCGGCCTTGCTGATATGTCCCGATGACATCATGGCCTCCAGGCCCCGCCCCTACGCATTTCATCAAAGTCTGACTCGAGTCCTGACATTGAGCTTCACAGGAGCGCCAAATTCACTTTCTCAATGTCAAAGGCTACTGTGCCGCCTCCTTTTTCATCCTCCATTCTATTGGCATGTAACTGTGAGGCAATCTTGCAGTCCAGTTAAGAGGTATGGATGTGGGAAGGGCAGGCCAGCTTTGGACATCACAGTGAACAGTTGATGTTGTGTATGGGTGTACCCTGGGAAGAGACCGGTTAGCATAGAGTGCAGGGAACTGTTCAATTATGAATGAATTAATAACTTATATAGCGCTACAATGCGAACTGAATCGCCTCAAGGCGCTGTATTCGTGCTTTGTTGTCAAGCTTCTTAGAAGAGGTGGTCTTGATTTTTTTCCTGAAGGCCGGATGGTTTTCTTCCATGCGGATATCGTTCGGTAGAGCGTTCCATAGCCGTGGTCCTTGGACAGCGAATCTACGCTCCCCCTTAGATTTGTAGCGGGATTTGGGAATGAGGAGGAGGTTTTGGTTAGACGATCGGAGACTGCGATTGGGTGTGTAGTGTTTTATTTTCTCTAGAAGGTATTGGGGAGCGTCTCCATGGGTGCATTTGTGGGTGAGGCAGAGGGTCTTGAATGTGACCCGATTCTTTACGGTTAGCCAGTGTAGGCTCCTCAGGGAAGGGGAGATGGATTCCCAGGGTTTTTTTTTCCTGTTATCAGCCTTGCCGCCGTGTTTTGGATAAGTTGTAAGCGCGCAAGTTGATATTGGGGTAATCCTATGTAAAGGGAGTTTGCGTAGTCAAGTCGTGAATTAATGGCCGTTCCAACTACGCATTTCTTCAAAGTCTGACTCGAGTCCTGACATTGAGCTTCACAGGAGCGCCAAATTCACTTTCTCAATGTCAAAGGCTACTGTGCCTCCTCCTTTTTCATCCTCCATTCTATTAGCATGTAACTGTGAGGCAATCTTGCAGTCCAGTAAAGAGGTATGGATGTGGGAGAGGGCCGGCCAGCTTTTGACATCACAGTGAACAGTTGATGTTGTGTATTGCCGCGTACACACGATCGGAATTCTCGTCGGAAAAAACTCTGACGTTTTTTCTGACGGAATTTCGCTCAAGCTGTGTTGCCTACACACGATCACACCAAATTCCGACGGTCAACAACACAGCGGCATAAAACACGTTCGACAGCACTATAAAAGGGAAGTTTAATGCTTCCGAGCATGCGTCGAATTGTTTCCGAGCATGCGTCGGAATTTTGCGTGTCGGAATTGCATACACACGATCGGAAAATCCGATAGAAAGGTTTTCCGTCTGAAAAATTGAGAACAGGTTCTCAATCCAAAGTCCGTCGGAAATTCCGACAGAAAAAGACCGTTGGGCATACACACGGTCGGAAAATCCGATGAAAAGCTCCCATCGGACTGTTTCCATCGGAAATTCCGACCGTGTGTACGCCGCATATGGGTGTACCCTGGGAAGAGACCGGTTAGCATAGAGTGCAGGGAACTGTTCATATATGCATACAGGTGCACTCTGGGATTGCAGACATTTACTGGGGGTGCCCGCATGTTGGTCCTGGAACCAGTGTGGAAACGTCTGAACGCTGACAGGTGTACTTTAAAGGTTGATGAATAAAGCTTTTAAGGCAACAATATTAAACAGAGTAACCTGTATTTAAACCAGAATACATGCTGGCAAATTAATTCCGCTATTATCGTAATTGCTGACTCGGCTTTTATTTAATCTCTCAGAATTTACTCATTACCTTGCCAACACGGAGAGATTTATCATGGGGGCTGGAAGAGGCTTGTTTCAGACAATGCTGCGCTACTGAATCCGTAGGATTTAAAACAACAGAGCGATATATCAGGCAGAACTCCCAGTGGGGATATTATTGTAAATCCTAAATATGAGCTGTGGGCTGGATTTCATTACCTGCTGTGTGTGAATTTATAGATTATCTTGTTTGCTTGTGACTGTGGGACTTGTTGCTATGGGCCTTGTTCCCACCCACCTTGATAGACCTGTTCCCTTTACTACAAAGGAGGTCTTCTCATTTCCCATCCATTAGGGGCGCCCGGGTGCTGCGCCCTCTCTCCACGCCACCCCTTATATGACTGATGGATAGATTCGTGCATAGCGGCCGCCGCTGCCACCCCCTATTCAGGCGTCCGGCCTCTTTCAGGACACTGGGCGCCTAAATTACAGGTTTTTTTTGGAGACATAAAATAAATAGCAGCTAGAATCAAAATCAGTTTACTTAATCAGATCAGGCAGCAATTGCGATTGGTTGCCAGCGGTTACAGCACATCATCACTGCTTACTGACTGGTTGCTAGAGGTTACAGCACATCATTACAGCTCACTGATTAGTTGCTAGAGGTTACAGCAAATGATTTCTGCTTGTTAATTGGTTGCTGGAGATTACTGTACAGTAATACTGCTCACTAGCTCGGGCCAGGGATAGCCCCCTGTCCTTGTGGTCGGCCCACTCGTGGTGAGGCGTGTTTGGGAGGTGGTTTATTTGGGTGGGGACATCACGATTGCAGCTCTACTGTTGATGCTCAAATAAAGATATGTAAGAGTAATACTGCTCACTGATTGGTTGCTAGAGGTTACAGCACATCATTACAGCTCACTGATTAGTCGCTAGAGGTTACAGCAAATGATTTCTGCTTGTTAATTGGTTGCTGGAGATTACTGTACAGTAATACTGCTCACTAGCTCGGGCCAGGGATAGCCCCTGTCCTCGTGGTCGGAACACTCGTGGTGAGGCGTGTTTGGGAGGTGGTTTATTTGGGTGGGGACATCACGATTGCAGCTATACTGTTGATGCTCAAATAAAGATATGTAAGAGTAATACTGCTCACTGATTGGTTGCTAGAGGTTACAGCACATCATCTCCTCTCTGCAGGGGAGCATGATATACATATGAATTCCACCTTTATTTACATATCAATGCCGTCAGTGACAGCTATTTACTTAGTGAGGCTGCAGCTATTTACATATGAATGACGGTTATTTACATGTAAACACAGGGTCTGCAGGTGAGTCATCTGTACACAACAATAGGGCAGAGCTGGGCAGCATTAGTACCAGCACTTCACACTGAGATATTGGGACACAGCACAGGACTAAAACTTCAAGGGACAAGGTAATTTAAACTGGGATAGTTGGCAAGTATGAGAAAGCTGCTTTGGCCCCACAACAATGAAAGGGCAGCTGCCCCTTTTGCCCTGCCTTAAAGATGGCCCTGGAAAGAGCATCCAGCAGCACAAGGAACACTTTGTAATGACTGTAAGTACTGTCCCTTGTGCTGAGTTAATAAAAATAAAATGAATTATACTTAGTGTAACATACCTGGTCGGAGGCCGGAATGCTGAGAGGGCTCCCTTTGCGGCTGGGTGCAGAGCACCCCTGAATGTGCTAACAGGAGATGCTATTCGGGTTGCCAGCTGCGTTAGGCTGAAGTGCCGAGGAAATGTTCAACAGATGATGACAAGACAAGCAGGATATACTGCAGGGCAGAGTCCCTCAGTGCCAGGTGATACTTGGCAGTGGGGAGAGCCAAGAGCAAAGTCAGGAGCCAGGCCAGTAGTCATACACGGGAGTTCAGCAAGGAGCAGAAGCAAGTAGCAGAATCAGGAACAAGCCAGGGTCATACACAGGAGATCAGGCAGCAGCATAGTCAGGATTGCAGACCAACGTCATACACAGGCAATCGGGCAAAGAGTCAGTAGAACAAGCCAAGGGTCAAAGCCAGGGATGGAAATAAGGCAGGTCAAAGGCAAGCCGACTATAAATAGGTCACTGGGTGCCGGGATCTGTCATGCATTGCGTGCGCCATGGTGCATACACGTGCGCAATTGCACATTAATGTTTGCAGCCATTCGTGGCCACGCACGCATGCACCTTTGCACTGGCTCACGCCTGAGTGCCCGCAAACACCATCTCCTTCCCTGTTGAGTGTTGGCAGATGTGCCAGTTCTTCTGTGAACCATCCTCTGACACTTATGCCGTGTACACACGATCGGAAAGTCAGCCAGCAAAAGACAGATGTGAGATTTTGGTCAAAAAATGCGGACTTTTTCTGGCCGAATTCCCGCCAGCAAAAGATTGATTTTTCAATTGATTGATCAATTTTTCGGTCGGAAAAAGTTTTGATCGGAAATTTCCGATCCTCTGTACCAATTTCAACGCGCAAAATTCCTACGCATGCTCGGAAACAATTCAACGCATGCTCAGAAGCAGTGAACTTCATTTTCTCGGCTCGTCGTAGTGTTTTTACGTCACCGCGTTCTTGACGGTCGAAAGTTCAGCGAACTTTTGTGTGACTGTGTGTATGCAAGCCAAGCTTGAGCAGAATTCCATCGGAAAAAAAACATCCAAGGCTTTTCCGACGAGAATTAGGCTTTAAAAGTGGTCTATATATATATATTTAATTTTTTAATTTTTTTTTATTAACAAACATGTTATACTTACCTCCACTGTGCTGCTCGTTTTGCACAGAGTGGCCCCAAACCTGGTCTTCAGGGGTCCCTCGGCGGCTGTCTCGGCTCCCCCCCTGCAAGTACTGCTCACCTTAAAGAGGAAGTAAAGCCTCCTCCAAAAAAAAAACAAAAAACGGAACCTGCAAGGCAAAGGCATAATGAGCTAGTATGCATAGCATACTAGCTCATTATGAATGACTTACCTGAGAACGAAGCCCCCGAAGTGACCCTCATCCACGATCTTCTGCCCCGCCATCAAGCCCGGAGTGACTTCCGGGTCTCGCTGCTCCAGCGCTGTCATTCGCTGGAGCGGCGATGACGTCACTCCCGCGCATGCGCACGAAAGCGGCATTTTGCCGTGATCTCGGCATGCGTAGTGCGCCTGCGCACATGCGCCGTAGACAGCGATGCCTGTTTTTTTTCTAAATATCTCCTAAACCATGTAGGTTTAGGAGATATTTATTGGACCTACAGGTAAGCCTTAATCTAGGCTTACCTGTAGGCCTAAGTGGTTTGTAAGGGTTTACAACCACCTTAATGCGAGCTCCCTCGCATGGTGTAGAGTACTTGCGGGCGCGCTCCCGTGATACAGCCGGCGGCTATAGCGGCTCGCTGTATCACTTGGCCCCGCACCCCCGGTGCGCCGCATCATTGGATGTGATTGACAGCAGCGCGAGCCAATGGCTGCGCTGCTTTCAATCCATCCACTCTAGCCAATCAACGGCCAGGGTGAGCGGCGAAGAGGATGTCGGGGGCGAGCACGGGACTTTCGAGGGGTCGGGTAAGTAAAACGGGGGGGGGGGGGGGCGATATTGTCAGATACATAGAATGCATTAAGGTGAAAAAACTTTTACCTTTACAACCCCTTTAACTTTTGACTTCCAACTTTGTAATCAAGAAGTTGACTTGCTGAAGATTAGCAAACTCTTGTCCTTTCTTTTTACGTTATAATGAAGTTACTTTGATCTCCGGCGCCAATTTTTTTCCTTCTAACTGTCTATCCACAAAATCAAACCTAATTGAACCAATGAATAATTGAATATATCTCGCAGGACAAAGAACACCAAATTAGATTCTTATCACCAACTCATTTTATTATTGCGAGGTAGACAGAAGGCGGATGTGGCCTCCTGACTAACAGAAAATTGTTCAGTAAATAATTGGATCGTACGAACACAAATTTAAACTTTCAGGGGAAACTGTTGTGTATTCCGGAATGGCTTCCTATTGCTGTCTCTGTCATTTTCAAATCATTCATGATTTGGTTGACGGTTTCGTTATGCTTGTTGTGCCGAATTTGCAAATGAATATTTCATATAGAATATTGTGTTATATACAAAATGATGCATTTGCAGAATAAATGCAGTTACAGTTAGTTTTTTTTAACTACTTAACCGCTTCACCACCGGGGCGATTTTACCCCCTTCCTTACCAGAGCACTTTTTGCGATTCGGCACTGCGTCGCTTTAACTAACAATTGCGCGGTCGTGTGCGACGTTACACCCAAACAAAATTGACGTCCTTTTTTCCCACAAATAGAGCTTTCTTTTGGTGGTATTTGATCGCCTCTGCGGTTTTTATTTTTTGCACTATAAACAAAAGAAGAGCGACAATTTAAAAAAAAAAAAACAATATTTTTTACTTTTTTGCTATAATAAATATCCCATTTTTTTTTTTAAAAACAATTTTTTTACTCAGTTTAGGCCAATACGTATTCTTCTACATATTTTTAGTAAAAAAAATCGCAATAAGCGTATATAGATCGGTTTGCGCAAAAGTTATAGCGTCTACAAAATAGGGGATAGATTTATTGCATTTTTCTTTTTTTTACGAGTAATGGCGGCGATATGCGATTTTTTTTCCGTGACTGCGACATTGCGGCGGACACTTCGGACACTTTTGACACATTTTTGGGACCATTCACATTTACACAGCGATCGTTGCTATAAAATTGCAGTGATTACTGTGTAAATGTGACTGGCAGGGAAGGGGTTAACACTAGGGGGCGCTGCAGGGGTTAATGTGTTCCCTAAGGTAGTGATTCTAACTGTGGGAGGAGGGGACTCACAAGGGGAGGAGACCGATCAGTGTTCCTCCGTACTGGGATCACATGATCGGTCTCCTCTCCACTGACAGGACGTGGAGCTGTGTGTTAACACACACAGCTCCACGGTCCCGCACGGTCCCGTTGTTTTCACGGGCAATCGCAGGTGCCCGGCGGACATCGCGCCCCCTAGGCGGCCGGGAATGGGAGGACGTCATATGACGCCCACCCAGGATGGGAGATCCACCTTGTGGGCGTCATATGACTATGGGCGGGATGGAAAGTGGTTAAGGACCGGGCCTATTTTTCAAACTTGTTTACAGGTTAAAATATTTTTTTTGTTGCTAGAAAATTACTTAGAACCCGCAAACATTATATATTTATTTTTTTTCAGACACCCTATGGCGGTCGTTGCAATACTTTGTCACACTGTATTTGCGCAGCGGTCTTACAAGCGAAATTTTTTGGGGGAAAAAATATGCATTTTTTGAATAAAAAAATAAGACAACTGTAAAGTTAGCCTAATTTTTTTATATATTGTGAAAGATAATGTTACGCCAAGTAAATTGATACCCAACATGTCACGCTTCAAAATTGCGCCCGCTCGTGGAATGGCGAGAAACTTTGACCCTTAAAGAGGAAGTAAACCCCCCCCCAAAAAATTATATTTTTCAACTCATTGTATGTGTTATAAGATACCCAAGCATGCTATGTGTCCTAAATATAAAAACGAGCGCTATAAGTACCTTTTTTTGGGGTTTTCTTTTTCGTTTTGTTCCTGTTCTCGCCTGCGCCATTTTAACTGTGGATTTCAGTAGCCGATGCGGACGTCATTTCCGCCCTTACTTCGCAGCCCTGTCGAAATCTCGCGCATGCGCCGTACCGTCATAATCAAGCCGTCTTGTTCAGTCACAAGGGGGAGTGTCAGGAAGTGTCAGTGGTTTTTACATTGCGAGACTTCTCCTCTATGCCGTTCAGAGGAGAATGTCTCGCAGTGCACTAAGCATACTAGCCGGACATACAAAAACGGCATTGCATATATGCCGATCTAGCAACTACACACTGCGCAAGTGCGCATGACGTCATTCTAAATCAAAACAGGAATATAATCTAAAGTAAGCAAGTAAGTGCACTTTCACAGGCAGCGATCAGCTGCCTGTGTTATCTAGTTTAATGCCCTGTACACACGGTAGGATTTTCCGACGGAAAATGTCCTATCGGACAATGTTGTCGGAAATTCACCCAAATGTCCATCGGACAAAGTTTTATCTCCTGCTCTCAAATTTTCCGACAACAAAGTCCTATCGGACTTTTTCCGATTGTGTGTAGCGAATTCTGACGGACAAAGTGCCACGCATGCTCAGATCACATTACAAGACCCAAGCTATTGACTACTAGCCCCTACGTAGTCCCATCGTAGGCAACAAACGTCACCACGTTCAGAATGATCGGATTTTCCGACAACTTTGTCTGACCGTGTGTATGCAACACCAGTGTCGGACAAAATCAGTTGGAAAAAATCCGATGGATTTTGTGGTCGGATTTTCCGACCGTGTGTATGGGGCATAAGAAGATATAAAGTTGTACTAGAGGGTTTACAACCACTTTAAAAATCTCCATAGGCGATGATTAAACATTTTCTACAGGTTACGAGTTTTGAATTATAGGGGAGGTCTTGGGCTAGAATTATTGCTCTCGCTCTAACGATCGCAGCGATACCTCATATGTGTGGTTTGAACATCGTTTTCATAAGCTGGTGTGACTTAATTATGTATGCGTTCGCCTTCTTGCGCGTAAGCTTGGCGGGACGGGGCGCTTTAAAAAAACATTTTGGGTCACTTTTATTCCTATGACAAGAAATGTAAACATCCCTTGTAATGAAAAAAAAGCATGACATTAATGTGAGAAATGGGGTCAAAAAGACCTCAGATATCACATTTACACGTAAAAGCAATAAAAAAAAACAAATACATTTTTATTTTCTTTCAATAAAAAAAAATTTGCCCTTTAAGACCATTGGGTGGAAGTGACATTTGACGTCGCTTCCGTCATCCAGTGGTATGGAGCCGAGTCGGGGCCGTCCTCCCCAGGGGTGGGGAAAGGACCCCGATCCTCTCCGCCACTACAGACGGCTCCGGTAAGCGGCGGAGACCACCGGAGAGCAGCAGGAGGAAGAGGGGGGGAGGCACCTCTCCAGCTGCCAATAAAAGTGATCTTGCGGCGAATCCGCCGTAGAGACCACTTTTATCTCAAAGCGGACCGCCCCGCTGTTTAAAAAAAAAAACGGCGTTATGGCAGCTATCTGCTGCCGTGACCCCAGTATTCAACGTCAAACACCTGCTGTATATTGACGGCGGCAGGGCTCAAGTCCTGCGGGAACGCATGGGAACGGAGTTCCTGTACTTTTTCCACAACAGGAACTCAGTTCCTGTTAGCAGCCGTGTCCTGCAAGACTTTGAAGTATGTGAGCTGTGTGGCAGGTGCTACACCAGCAGCTGCCGACACAGCTTGCAATAGTAAGTGCCGCACACCTGACCGGTCAGACATTGCCAGTAGGGGGCCCCATGACAGCTTCCGCTTCGATCTACCTGTCAATCACAGCTAGCTGACAGGTAGATCAGGTCCCTGCTGCTAAGAGATTGTATTTAGTCAGACCTCTCGTGATGCGCTCCTCCCCGCCGGCCCCTCCCTGATTTTCTGTCTCCTCATCTCCCCTCCCCCCCTCCCCCCTTCTCCTGCATACTTGCTCTGTGTGTCCCGCTGAATCCCCCCCTCCTCTATCTTCAGTGCCATATGATGAGAGAACCCAGAGGAGGAGCACAGCTATTCTGCTCACAGGACATGCAGGGAGAGAGGTGAGCTGAGGGAGGAACATCAGTTTGGGGTGGTAAGCTGAGCACAATACCTGGCAAAGTTTAATGCCAGGAGGGAAGTTTATGTGGAAATATGTGAAGGGTTGGAATAGCAGCGAGTGTGTGTTGGAGCCCTGCAGAGTTTGCAGCCCCCCCCCCCCCCAAGCTAACATACATCTCCTAAGCAGGAACACATCACTATCTCCCCAAGCATTCTGTCCAGATAATGTGCAGTTCATTTATGACCTTTCCGTTTAACCCTGTGTTATCCAAACTCTGTTCAATCGAAAGTGTAAACTCACCACATAAACACTCTATATACAAAATAACATTCCCAATAAAGATCAGAACATGATGTTCACATTTGCATGGAAGCACAATTGAATGAATGCTGATTATTCAGAGAATTACCGTATTTATGTGTATTGAGGAATGATTTTTTTTTTTTATGTACTAACAGTTAAGCTTCATACACACAATACGGAAATTGGATGAAAAATACCACTTTTGAAGCGTTCGTGCATATGAGCGTATCATTTTTTTTTTTTTGGTGGGCGAGTGGATCTTGGGTGGGAGTTCCCACACTTTTTTCCCCTGGACGGCGGTAAGGTGCAGTACCAGAAGAACGGAAGAGCTCTGGTGCCATCCTAAAATGTGAGTTTCAAAGTCAGCTCTTTCATACTCTAGGACAACTCTTTTTCAATATTTTCTAAAGTTTAGGCAGTGTTTCTCAACCAGGGTGCTGCGGCACCCTGAGTGCCATTTAGATTCCCCTGGGGTGTTGTGACCCCCCCCCCCCCCGGATCATCGTCATGGCTTTTAATGGTGCAAGTGAGATGGCCACCAGCACCATAACAGCCAATGATGCTCTAGGGAAGGATGCAGGGCATCATGTAGTAATTGCACATAACTCTGAGGGCAGTCACAGGACCCGACGTAAAAGTTTTCATGGCCTCATTCTTATCAACCGTGCATTTTATTAGAATCAGTTTGGAGAGCTCTGTAGACTTAATAGACTGAGAATGATGGCATTGCGTGACTTATAAGTACAGAGGATGATAGTTAACTGAGCTGAGAAGAGACAGATGTTCATCTAGAACGACCAATCATAAACTGCATCAGTCTAGGTAGTTCCTAGACTGAGTGTACAGGCTCCTCTCTCCTACTGAAATTCTTTTTCCTGATTCTACTGCACATTGTGAGCTTCTCACAGTATACATTAGAAGCTACGGCAAGAAAAGGTGTGTGCAGCCTATTGCATTAGGGTGCGCACCCCAAAGCTCAAACACACACGACTTTCTCTGCAGCCTCAGCTCCACTGGACAGTGAATGAATGGGAAGTGCTCTGAGCTTCCATTCACATATGGAAGCATAGTAAACCCAGTTTACTATGCTTCAGTTATGAGTAGGGGCTGTGACAGAGTTGATGAAAAGGAATTGGTGATGTGTATGGATGCCTGATCTGTCTGATCCAATGGAAACAACAGAAAAAAGAGAACCTAGTGCTCAAGGCACAGTATAACCCCGCTGGATTTTATAGACAGGCCAGGTAAAGTAGTAAAAAATATATAAACTTTATTTGTGGACATATAATAAAATTGCATAAGTAAAGAAGTCAAATCACGTATAAAAATATCAAATTACAATGTACCCAAATTTACATCGGTATCTGTGCCTTGAGCACTAGGTTCTCTTTTGCTGTGAGAGAGTGTGTTCATTTAGAAAAGGAAGGGGCTGGTAAATTACAGTACATATTTACCAGCCCCTTCCCCCCACTCTACATCCTGAAACATCCACCTCAGCAGCCGGGGAAAGAGAAGAGGAGGGAAGCCAGCAGCACTGCGTGGCGTCTAAATAAGGGGGGGGGGGGGCCGGGGCAGTAGGGGGAGTCGGCACCCCACATAGTGATTAGAATGTACCCTGGCACACCTGACACACCCCCTGCACACACCTATGACAGCAAGTCAGATAAAGCCCTCATTTCCTGCTGGAGGATGTTCAGCATCATCTAGTAATTTCCTCCCCAGCCCTCCTGTCCTTGGCCCACCCCCTTTAATTCAGTTGTTAAAATAATGGTGGCTCAGTAGACATGTGCAATTCATTTAGTTCCGAATTAATTTTTTAACGAATTTCGACAAATTCTTTAGTTTAGAAACTTCCGAATTAACGAAAACCTGTTTAACAAATTTTTCTGGAAATTCGAAAATCTGAAAGAATAACTATTAAATTATAGGTATTGGAATTTAATTTCAAATTTGGCTGTTAGTGAAAGTAACGAATACGAATTTATCAAAAGTTACGAATTATCTGAAATAACGAATGCCGCATCTAAACAAATGAAACGTAACAAATGAATAATAATAACAATATTATTAATAAAAACTTTTTTATTATTTATTTATTAATTTGTTCTGTTTTATTTGTTTAGATGCGGCATTCGTTATTTCGGATAATTCGGAACTTTGGATAAATTTGTATTCGTTACTTTCACTAACAGCCAAATTTGAAATTAAATTCCAATACCTCTAATTTAATAGTTAGCTATATTTTAGTTAGTTAGTTATTATTTATGAATTTCGGATTTTCGTTCTTTCGAATTTTCTTTCTTATTTTTCGGATTTTCGATTTTTAGAATTTACAAATTTACGAATTGCCTTCCCAAGAGCCAACCCACTGCTTGCATCAGGACTGAGCCCTGGTCCACACCAGTGCTGCTTTAAAAATCCATGTGCTCCATCAGCACATTTTCAAAGCTGCAGATCAGTATCATTTGGACCTCTGATTTCATTGTGGCTTGTGTCTTCATTTAACCACTTCAGCCCCGGACCAATTGGCAGCCAAAGGACCAGGCCCCTTTTTGCGATTCGGCACTGCGTTGCTTTAACTGACAATTGCGCGGTCGTGCGACGTGGCTCCAAAACAAAATTGGCGTCCTTTTTTTCCCACAAATAGAGCTTTCTTTTGGTGGTATTTGATCGCTCCTGCGGTTTTTATTTTTTGCGCTATAAACAAAAATAGAGCGACAATTTTGAAAACAATGCAATATTTTTTGCTTTTTGCTATAATAAATATCCCCAAAAAATATATAAAAAAACATTTTTTTTTTTTTTATTTTCCTCAGTTTAGGCCGATACGTATTCTTCTACATATTTTTGGTAAAAAAAATCGCAATTAGCGATTATTGATTGGTTTGCGCAAAAGTTATAGCGTTTACAAAATAGGGGATAGTTTTATAGCATTTTTATTAATATTTTTTTTTTTTTTACTAGTAATGGCGGCGATCAGCGATTTTTATTGTGACTGTGACATTATGGTGGACACATCGGACATTTTTGACACATTTTTGGGATCATTGTCATTTATACAGCAATCAATGCTATTTAAATGCATTAATTCCTGTATAAATGACAGTTGTAGTGAAGGGGTTAACCACTAGGGGGAGGGGAGGGTTATGGGCTGTGACGGGTGTGTTTTTTTTTACATTAGGGGGCGGGGCTGACATCTGACGTCATTGATCGGCTTTCCCGATGACCGGGAACAGCCAATCAATGACAGGCAGAGTAGGAAGCGCAGGGAGAGGTTTGTTTACACAGACCTCTCCCCGTTCTTCAGCTCCGTAACCCGATCGCGGGACACCAGCGGCGATCGGGTCCGCTGGTCCCGCGGCCGGGGTCACGGAGCTCCCGACCCACGGGCAGGCAAATGCACAATCACGTACAGGAACGTGATTTTGCCTGCCCGTGCCATTCTGCTGACGTATATATGCAGTGGCCGGTCGGGAAGCGGTTAACTTAAGTCAATAAAAGTCACAACAAAATTGAAAAAAGTAGTGCAGGAACTTGAGTCGCAACGATTTGAACGGTTCTATTGCCGGAAAAGGGGTGCGACATGTCATGCGATTTTGAACTGTCAAATTGCACTGGTGTGAACAGGCAGGGTGCTGTGATGTTTTCAGAAAGTTAAAAAGACTTTGAAATATTGGACTTTACTGGTACCAAGAGAGGAACGGCCCGCACCTTTTATAGTAAAAATAACAATATTTATTAAAACATCAATAAAATCATCTATTCATGCTGTCATAGGGCGACATCAGTCATATGCTGAAACACCAACATGTCTTTGCTATATGTTCTAAGAGGTCGACGTGTTTCACATAGTTTTTTATGATGTATTATATACTGAGGTTCTTGTACTGGGTATATGGTTGTTTGGTTGGGGTTCATCTCACTGATATCACCATAGCGCTGCACTTTATTATATACATATAAAAAATACCCCAAGCTTTGCACATCTCACGGAGCTCTGTTCAATCCATCACCTTAAAATGGAAAGAGTATGGCACAACTGCAAACCTACCAAGACATGGCTGTCCACCTAAACTGACCTGGCCGGGCAAGGAGAGCATTCATCAGAGAAGAGCCAAGAGGTCCATGGTAACTCTGGAGGAGCTGCAGAGATCCACAGCTCAGATGGGAGAATCTGTCCACAGGACAACTATTAGTCGTGTTCTCCACAAATCTGCCCTTTATGGAAGAGTGACAAGAAGAAAGACATTGGAGAAAGAAAGTCATAAGAAGTCCTGTTTGTAGTTTGTGAGAAGCCATGTGGAGGACACAACAAACATGTGGAAGAAGGTGCTCTGGTCAGATGAGACCAAAATTGAACTTTTTGGCCTAAAAGCAAAATGCTATGTGTGGCGGAAAACTAACACTGCACATCACCCTGAACACACCATCCCCACCGTGAAACATGGTGGTGGCAGCATCATGTTGTGGGGATGCTTTTCTTCAGCGGGGACAGGGAAGCTGGTCAGAGTTGATGGGAAGATGAATGGAGCCAAATACAGGACAATCTTAGAAGAAAACCTGTTAGGGTCTGCAAAAGACTTGAGACTGGGGCGGAGAGAGGTTCACCTTCCAGCAGGACAACGACCCGAAAACATACAGCCAGAGCTACAATGGAATGGTTTAGATCAAAGCATATCCATGTGTTAGAATGGCCCAGTCACAGTCCAGACTTAAATCCAATTGAGAATCTGTGGCAAGACTTGAAAATTGCTGTTCACCGACGCTCTCCATCCAATCTGACAGAGCTTGAGATATTTTGCAAAGAAGAATGGGCAAAAAATGTCCTCTCTAGATGTGCAAAGCTGGTAGAGACATCCCCAAAAAGACTTGCAGCTGTAATTGCAGAGAAAGGGGGTTCTACAAAGTATTGACTCAGGGGGGCGCCATACAAATGCCCCCCCCCCCACACTTTTCACATATTTATTTGTAACAAACTTTGAAAACCATTTATCATTTTCCTTCCACTTCACAATTATGTGCCACTTTGTGTTGGTCTATCACATAAAATCCCAATAAAATACATTTACGTTTTGGTTGAAACATGTCCTTGACAGTCAATGGGGCTATCTGCAGCTTCACATTAAAATGAATAGTGTGCCTGAAAAGACACCAGTCATAAGAGAACTGCCAATCTACATCTGAAAATGTTAGTTTCTTTGACTTGACAGCTGGCATACTTAATGAAAAAAAAATAATGAAAACTCTAAAAAGCTTTAAACAAAAAAATTGTATATGTGTTCAAAGCTTAATGTTTAGCGCACGCGCTTACTAACGTTCTTTCAGAGTGGCCTCGTATCAAGAAGGAAATGTCTTCCCTCGTATATAAATGTATATAAAGGCCGAACTCTGCTACTCTTTCCTGAGGATAAGAACATGCAGCCAGCAACACGCTGAACAATTCTACAATGGAATATTAAAAATGACACAGTCACATCTCCGATGTTTCAAGAAAATCTGTCATCAGAATTCAACATAATTGTGTGTATAATTCAAACAGCCTCAGGATGTTATTCATCATTTCCTTCACTGAGCAGCCTGCGAATGTAGAATGTTTTATGTATTTGTATGTGTGTGTTTATACAGTGTATGTATGTATTGTGTATACTTTCTCCTCTCTACGCTGCTGGAGGACTCTGCTCCTTCCTCTATCCAATGCTCCTCTCCTGAAATACTCTGCTGGAGGACTCTGCTCCTTCCTCTATCCAATGCTCCTCTCCTGAAATACTCTGCTGGAGGACTCTGCTCCTTCCTCTATCCAATGCTCCTCTCCTAAAATACTCTGCTGGAGGACTCTGCTCCTTCCTCTATCCAATGCTCCTCTCCTGAAATACTCTGATGGAGGACTCTGCTCCTTCCTCTATCCAATGCTCCTCTCCTGAAATACTCTGATGGAGGACTCTGCTCCTTCCTCTATCCAATGCTCCTCTCCTGAAATACTCTGCTGGAGGACTCTGCTCCTTCCTCTATCCAATGCTCCTCTCCTGAAATACTCTGCTGGAGGACTCTGCTCCTTCCTCTATCCAATGCTCCTCTCCTGAAATACTCTGCTGGAGGACTCTGCTCCTTCCTCTATCCAATGCTCCTCTCCTGAAATACTCTGCTGGAGGACTCTGCTCCTTCCTCTATCCAATGCTCCTCTCCTGAAATACTCTGCTGGAGGACTCTGCTCCTTCCTCTATCCAATGCTCCTCTCCTGAAATACTCTGCTGGAGGACTCTGCTGATCTTTGATTGAAAAGAATCAAGCAACAAATTTTATACAAAAGTAAAAAACAAAACCATAGTACAATACTTCAACAGAAACCAAAGGAATACACATCTATGTTCAGAATATATACAATATACTGTATACATAGTCCACTACCAAAACATTTTTAGAAAACTATTTACATAAAGCAGGTGAGAGGGCCTGAGAGGCACAACCCATCACCTATGTATTAAGCCATTTATCAAACATGAATCATAAAATAAGAAATATAGGGTGATAAGAGACAGACAACCGCACCCGGAAAAGAGACTCCTGGCAGTCAGGGAGGCTTCAAACCCCTTTACGCCTTCAACCAAGCCTCCTGACCCTGCTTGTCTTTCTCAAGCACCCAAATCTTCCCCCACCTCATGCAAAATGTCACACATCACCACCTGAAGAGGAAGGATTTCATCCCGAGTGGTGACCTGACATAAAATAATGGACTACTAAACTAACTAAAAAAAGTGTATCCAAACAAAAAACCCCACCAGTATTGAATACACCCACTCAGCATAACCCAGCCTGGAGAGGAAAGGAACACTGAGGGCTCGTCCCACCTGTTTGTACACCTCTATGTTAAAAGGGGAAAGAAGCAGAAAATGGTCCATAGTCTCCTCCTTATCTGCACACTCCTCCTGAGGATGACGACGATGAGCTACCTCACTGTGGTATTTAAAATTGCCCTGAACATAGAGCCTCCCATGGAAGCACAACCAGGCCAGATCCCTAAGAATGCCTAGTATCTTCATTTTTTCCTGTAGCACTGGAAAGGTGTCCGTCAGATCAAACCCCTCACCTTCCTTTCCCATCCATAAAACTTCACTCTGTTCCTGATTGATCTTGGAGCCTGATGCTTCAGAGTACCGTGATGTCAAAGAGACCACAAGAGACCAAAGAGACTGCTTCATCCGTCCCAGTGACAATCACTGACACATCGTTGGCAGATGCCCTCATCACCTCTTCAACTGTGATCTCCTCTGTCAAATTCATCAATGGGACATCTCCATCATTTAGACCTAGAGTAGAGTCCAAAAATCTTTCCGTCTTGTCTCAATCAAGCTCTTTCCTCCCAATAAGCTCGTCATAAAAGGACCTCACAACCTCCATCATCCCTGACCTGGACTTTGTCAAGGAACCTGTACCATCCTTAAAGCCAACGACCGTCTTAACAGCTACACCTTGTTTGCAAGGGTCAGGCGAGTGGTACTTCCCATAGCCCTCTCCAGAACCAAAGAGGCATGCCGGTCATATTGACACTTCCTGAGGAGGAGTTTCACTTCGGAGATTGCCCCAGGATCTCCTCCTCTTGAGAGAAAAATATCCAGCTTCCAACGCAAACGTTGGTAGGTTGCGTATCTATCAAACTGCTTTCTATTGGCTAGGCCCCTGAAGAATCCAGTGATCCTCTTTTTGGTTAGCTCCCACCACTCAGCCTTGCTGCTACAAAAGTCCAGGATGGTCACCTGTGCCTGAAAGAATTCCTCAAAGGATTGTCCAACATGTTCTTCCTCGAGGAGAGTCAAATTCAATCTCCAGATGCCCTTGCCCCTCTGAGGGGAGTCTGAAGCATTCAAGACCGTAGATAGCATACAGTGAGCAGAGAACCGCTTGTCCTTGAAGCCCTTCCTGTCCTTGGGCCTAGTTACTGTATTAAAGTCACCTCCAAAGACCACTGCCCGGGATGCAAAATTAAATGGCTTTATCCTTGTAAAAAGGCATTTCCTGTCCCACTTTGTGTGCGGCCCATAAACATTAATTAGGCGCAGGTCCTGCCCTCTCACAAGGACATCTAAAACCATACATCTCCCAATCTCCACTTCAAAAACCCGCCGGACAGTTACTGTCACAAAAACCGTCATGTCAGACAGCCTATTGGTGTGCGCCGGCGCGCGCCGACGCGCACTAGTGTGCGTGCTCCTGTGCGCGTTCCCGCGGGTGCGGGCTTGCGTGCGCGCGCGTGCACGCATCCGGGGGCGCGCGCGCGGTGGTTTGAATGCACCTGTGCGCGGTGTTGGCGCCAACCAGCCTATTTAATCAGGCAGCACCTGTTGGCCAGTGCTGCCTGATCTTCAGCTTCCCAGAGACCTTGTTCCTGTGTTTTGAATCCTGTTATACCTTGTCTGATCCTGTGACCCGGCTTGCCCTTTGGAATTCCTTGACCTCTGCCTGCCTAACGACTTCTGCCTGACTGACGACTCTTCTGCTTGCTCCTTTGTACTTCGCCATCGGAACGCTGCCGAACCCTGCAGGTATCTGGATTATCCCACTTTCTGCTGAGAGACTGCTTCCTATACCGCACCTTCTTCCCAGTGAGCCTTTGCTATCTGCATCCGGGACTCTTAACTATTCCTCCTGCCCAGTGCACCAATATACCTGGACTTTACCATACCCTCTGGATACCCTGCATATCCCTACCCATCTTGCCAACCAGTGGAATCTCCATCCGTGTATCCCGCATACCTGCACCCCATCTTGTAACCAGTGGACTCTCACCACCAACGCCCGGACACCCTGCACCAGGCTCTCATACCCTTCCTGACTCTCGTGCCTCCTGTACCCATCCCCAGGGGCCGTGAGTGGGACCCGTACGGGAGACCTCCCTCTGCCCAAGTGGACTCACCGGTCAGGTACGTACCAGCGTGATAGTTACCATGCCAGTTTTAAACAACAACGCCACACCGCCGTAAGGCTCAGCCGCAAGAGACCGGTAAGATGGACCATATCTCCACTCTCTCTTGGCCATATGAATATCTGCCAAGGAGGTGAGCCTAGTCTCTTGCAAAAATAAAATGTCAGCATCTAATTGGCTGAACAAAAAGAAAAATGGAAAAATTGTTATCAGTCACGCACATTCAATTTCCCATCAGGTATAGTCACAGCTTCTGCTGCAATACCAGTGGTCACCTGAAGCTGTGCTGTAAAGTCTTTCTCAGCAACTATGCGGCAAATAACTTTGGACTCAGCTACAAGAGGGTTAATAGGTTCAGCGGACACTTGTAGTTCCTCTGCAGGAATGAAGTTTTTTACATGCAACTTTTTCTGAACTGCAACATTAGCAGGTACGGCATTGCTGCACATAGGATTAGCAGCCTGAATGTCACTGGGCACATTGTTAGCATTAGTCACAGCGTTAAATGGCACAAAAACGTTTTTATCCACCGCTTGGGGCTTGATAGGCTTTACCTTATCAGGTATGTCATCGGTTATGTCCTCATTAAACACCAGCTGACCCCCCCGCATTGGAGACTCCATTGCCTTGATTACTGTTAGCATGCCTCCTGATTCCTGGGAAGGCATATGGCTGCTTATCACATCATGGAGGGGGCAGAACTGGGGGTCTCCTCCTCCACCTCCATCTTTGTCATCCTTGAAAACCTTTGCTCATGGCAAAACTTCTCCTTGAAAGGCCCATCTCTGCCTTTGATCATGGCCACAGTGGTTTTCTGGTGTTCCACCTGGACTTTAGCCAATTGGATTTCCAAATCCATTGATCCACAGTTCTGGCTGTACAAGCCCTCATGCTACTTCCACAGACGCTTCAACCCCGCTCTAAGTTTATAGAGCTTGTCTCTCTACTTATTCAGGACTTTAGTCCCGGACACCACTCCCTCCCGAATGGCCTCCGCACCTTCATCCTCACCAGGGGCAGAGAGATCACAGCCATGGCTTGTACAGGGGCAGAGCAATCACCAGCCATGGCTTTTATAGGGGCAGGCATGTCACCGACAGCCCAAGAGATGGCTGCGAGCTTCCAGCAGGAGAAGCCCCACTGGCCTCCATAGCTTCCCCCGGAAGGAGCCAGGAGGGCAAGGGAGAGATTTCACCACCACACTCCCCTCTCACACAGATCACCTGGAGCAGCTTCAGAATCACAGCAGGAGAAACTCCTCCCTCCTGATACACCTGTGCTGCTGGAGGACCCTGCTCCTTCCTCTGACTCTGCCCCGTGCTGCCAGAAAAATGTTGAATTACGTTTTAAACTTTTCCGTCATTCATTTTCTGTGTTTTATCATGTTTTCTGTAGGGAATCCTCAATCTACCATGCGCTCACAAAGTAAAAAGAGTGGCTTTTCTCTCTGGAGTTGGAGTAGGGCACAGACAGTGGGTGGAGGGGATTAGCAGAAAAATAGTCCCTATTATTCAATTTTTTTCCTCTCTCCTGGCTTTAGAAGTGACTCCATTAGCTGCAATATTACAGCAGCGAGACACGAAGGTGTACAAATTACTCCCAGCTTCGGTGGCGCTTTCTAATCCGTACTTGTAGCTATTCAGCAGAGTCTGTGAGAAGAAAGTGCTGACTACGGGGTGGCTGTAATGCCATTTTATTTATTTATTAAGCATTTCGTCTCATCTGTAAATACAAAATCTTGTTGTTAAATTGACTTAGTCACTGGAAGTCTTTTAAGGAAGTTATTAAAAATAGAAAAATGTTACCAAATTTTAAACCTGAACCCAAGCAGACTGTACAGATACAATACATACCTCCTGCTGGGCCCCTCCCACAGCTCTGCTTTCTCTTCTTGTGCAGGGTGACTGGTCTGGTCTCCGCCCCCTCCAGTAGTTTTCTGTTGTACCCTGAATGTGCTCTGAATTGCCCTGATGTGCCCCATGTGCCCCATGTACCCTCATGTGCCCCAATGTGCCCTGATGTGCCATGTGCCCCATGTACCCTTATGTGCTCTGCCCTGATGTGCTGTACCCTGATGTGCTGGGCTCTGTACCCTGATGTGCTGTGTCCTGTGGCCCAATGTGCCCTGATATGCTGTACCCTGATGTGCTGTGCCCTGATGTGCAGGGCTCTGTGCCCTGATGTGTTGTGCCCTGATGTGCTGTACCCTGATGTGCTGGGCTCTGTACCATGATGTGCGCTGTGCCCTGATGTGCGCTGTGCCCTGATGTGCGCTGTGCCCTGATGTGCGCTGTGCCCTGATGTGCTGGGCTCTGTACCATGATGTGCGCTGTGCCCTGATGCGCTGTGCCCTGATGTTCTGGGCTCTGTACCCTGATGTGCTGTACCCTGATGTGCTGTGCCCTGTACCCTGATGTGCTGTGCCCTGGGCCGGTCTGGATAAAGTCCATTTATGTATTTGTACATGGTCATCATATCCCCCCTTAATCTCCTCTTCTTAAGAGGAAATAGATTTAGTTCCTCTAATCTTTCCTCATAGCTGAGCTCCTCCATGCCTCTTATCAGTTTGGTTGCCCTTCTCTGCACTTTCTCCAGTTCCCCGATATCCTTTTGAGAACTGGTGCCCAGAACTGAACTGCATATTCCAGATGAGGTCTTACTAATGATTTGTACAGGGGCAAAATGATATCTCTCTCTCTGGAGTCCATACTCTTAATACAAAGAAGGATTTTGCTCGCTTTGGAAACTGCAGCTTGGCATTGCATGCTATTATTGAGCTTATGATCTACCAAAACCCCCAGATCCTTCTCCATCATTGATTCCCCCAGTTGTACCCCCCCTAGTATGTATAATGCATGCATATTCTTAGCCCCCAAGTGAATAACTTTACATTTATCAACATTTAACCTCATTTGCCCCTTAGTTTCCCAATTAGACAGAGCATTGAGGTTGGCTTGTAAATTGAAGACATCCTGTAAGGATGTTATTCCACTGCATAGCTTGGTGTCATCTGCAAAGACAGAAATGTTACTTTTAATCCCAGACCCTATATCATTTATAAAGGTATTACAAAGTAAGGGTCCCAGCACTGAACCTTGGGGTACACCACTGATAACCTTAGACCATTCAGAGTACATAACTGAGCAATAGGGTATTCTTAAAGGGGAGTTCCAGGCATTTATAAACTCCCCCCCCTCCGCGTTTATGATCACATTTTTGAGCAGTGCATATACCTTTTTCTGGTTGTAATCTCCAACTTCTGCAGTACCTCGCCTAGTGAGGTACTGTACATCATGTCCGCCCACCCATTAGCTCCTGGGATATGAGTGTTATCAATCCTAGGAATACAGGCGCCTCCGCCAGTGCTTGTAGCATCGTGCTGCGCTTTGTTGTTTATTTGCATGCGCAAGGTTGGAAGGTGCATGCTGGGTTGTCAGCAGCGCTGTATCCCAGAACAAGATACCAGTGGCTTAATCCCGATGTAATTAGCAAGGGGCTAAACCAAAGACCAGAAAGGAATCCCTAATAAAAAAGTCCCAAATCAAAGTCCATAAATGAGATTGGATCGCAAGAATCGCTTCCCATCCAAGATGGCCAAAGTACAAGAAAGTGGCTACTTCCAAATTGCATGTAGAGGCGAATACTTAAAATGTCCAAATAGTATGCTTACCAGAGGATAAGCAAGCATGCGCAGTTGGCTTATACCCAGCCTGGGCCTTTTGATGGAAATTCCAGCTGCCTTGCATTCATTCAATCACCTCAGAAATATTTGATTCCGTGTATTTGTGGCAAAGCAGAAAAAAATAAAAAACATAGCGTAATACTGCTAAAACACTAAATTTGTTTTCAAAAAACAAGATAATCACTTAAAAGTGAAAAAAACGTGAAAAAGATTTTATGAAAAAAATTAAGAAAATATATAAAAAATAAAAAAGAGAAAAAGTAAAAGCACCCAGTGGTCAACTCAAACGACTTAGAGTGATCAAATGAAAAAAACACACCTCCACCTTCCAAATAGTAGGCTTACCAGATGGTATTTTAAATATGCACCAGTGAAAATGGCAAACTGCTATTTGTGACCCAACACCACACAGCGGGGCTTCTTACCAGATGTACATCAAATATTGCATAATGGATCTCGGATAAGATTGCAGATGGTATGTGCTAGAGATGAGAACGCTAACTGCTCCCAGTTTAAAGCAAACGATCGGTCCGTTTTTCTCTTTACTGCAGCAACTCATATGCCCCCAAAAAGAGAAAAAAGCAGACCATAGTGGAGTACATCTTGACAAGTTTAATCAAATAAATTAAAGGTTACACTTACACAAATGTAGATAACATCGAGCGTATAGAATAAAAATTGCCGGCCGGCTACATAAAACAAACTCCCGTCCTCGTTGACGGCGTGGTGACGTCAGCACGTACGTCCCAGACGCGTTTCGTCATAAGTTGACGTTTTCAATGGGAACGGGTAGCGTGCTGAACCACCACTCTATTTATAGATATCCAAGCCTCGTTCTGAGTCCCGGACTAACGAGGCACAGACCACCATTTTGAAACTGGGCATGGCAACGCTATTATGGGCTAAATCATAAAGCGATTCAATTAGGGGATTGGGTAGATTGTTACTTACACCAAAAACCTTTCTGTTAATACATAAAGCGCCAATATGAAGAAGTTACAAAAATCTTGTTTTTATATAAAACATATTAAAAAAGCACTAAACTAAAAAAACATAATAATGACGTTTTTGGCAAATATTTTTTGTTCTTATCCCATTTTTATTTGGAGGAAAAACCTATTTATATATTTGGCCTTTATCTAGCACAGATCTAATCCATAGGATGAACCATGGTAAAATCATGAAAAATTACGAGATATGGAAATGAAAAATAATAAAAATTATAAAAAATAAAATTACAAATAATGAAAAAAATCTGTAAACAGATATTCAAAATAATCTATAAAAAATACTGTGGCTAATGAAATGTAAAAAATATATTTTAGACTTATTTACTTTTTGGGGTTGAGAATCTTTTGACAAGGATTAGGATAGAAAAAACCATAGAGCTATTGATTATACAGGGCTGAACCTTCGTTCAAAAAAAAATTTTTTTATTTTTATTTTTTGGTATGTTGGTATGTACTCGCTGCACGTGACTCAGAACCAGTTCACATAAATTCAGCATTTCTAGAACATTAAGAATTGTCAATAAACGCATTAACATCTACGTCTATGTTTAGGCCATAAGGTACATAAGTTTTAACCCTATGTATCCAAGACATTTCTGACTTTGAGATCTCACGTACAAGGGAACTACCCCTCCAGTTGGCACTAAATTTGTCGATACCCAAAAAAAGTGTATTTGAGGGGTCTCTCTTATGCTTAAACAAATAATGCTTTGAAACCGAGTGGTTCCGAAATCCAGCCTTAATATTGGTAATGTGCTCATTTAACCTTACCTGTAGTGGGCGTTTGGTCCGCCCAATATATTGTAGGCCACAGGGGCACTGCAATAAGTACACTACCCCTACTGTAGAACATGTAATGAAGGGGGTTATAGTGTGTTGTATTTGTGTACTAGTGGACAGAAATTTTTGTGTCCTTCTGTTTTTACAACTATTGAGCGAGCATACCCTACATTTTCTACATTGATAGAACCCAGTTAGTTGGTCAAAGAAAGTTAATTTTTTAGTTGGTGGATCAAAAATATTAGGAGCCACTCGGTTTCGAAGTGAAGGAGCTCCCCTAAAAACTATCTGAGGCCTATCGGGTAAGACTTCATTTAGAATCCTATCATTACTAACAATATGCCAATGTTTGGAGATAATTTGTTTGATGCTCTTATGTTGGAGAGAATAGGTAGTCACAAAGGGTACCATTGAGTTACAGAACTTATTTTTTGAGTTTTTTTCTTTAAGTAGGGACTCCCTGTTCATCCCCTCCACCTCATTGAGAACAGGTAAGAGTGAATTCAAAGCATATCCCTTTTCCAAAAATCTTTTGGTAAGTATATCGGCCTGGCTCAAAAAAACTTGTTGGTTGGAGCAATTTCTCCGTAGCCGCATATATTGGCTTTTCGGTACTCCATTGAGCCAGGGCCGATGGTGACAACTATCTAGTGAAATGTAGGAGTTGCGATCAGTTGTTTTAAAGAACGTAGATGTGGAAAATGACCCATTAGCTATAGATAGGGTCAGGTCTAAGAAATGAATCTGAGTCTGGCTCATTTCAAAGTTCAAATGGATACCACAATCATTTGAATTGAGTGATGTTATAAAGTCCTGTAGTTCTTGACCATCGCCATCCCACAGGAGGAGGATGTCATCAATATATCTAGCCCACAGGACCAGTTGAGGGGCCCTGTGGGCATAGATGACATCCTCCTCCCACTTGGCCATAAACAAGTTGGCCAAGCTGGGGGCATATTTAGCCCCCATAGCTACTCCTCGGCTTTGTCGATAGAATTTATCAGAAAACCAAAAATAGTTATGGGAGGCAGCATATTCGAGTAGCTCCATAATAAAGGATATCTGCCTTCTCGATAAACCTGAATCCCTATTGAGAAAAATTCTAACAGCCTCAAGGCCCTTATCATGAGGTATAATGGTGTAAAGGGAGGTGACGTCTGCGGTCACCATCCACATACCTGGCGTTGGATTCAATTCGGACAGGAGATTTAAAACCTGTCGGGAATCCTTTAAATAGGAGGGCATATTCCGAACAAGGGGCTGTAAGTAGAAATCGATATATCTGCCCACCCGGGATGTGATTGAATCTATGCCACTCACTATGGGGCGTCCCGGGGGGCAGATAGGGTTCTTATGCACTTTTGGGAGATAGTATATCGTTGGTGTTCTGGGAGCCCTTGGGATAAGATAGAGGCTCTCCCTCTTATTCAAAATTCCCGAAGATAGACCTTTTGATACAATAACCTCCAATTCCTTTTGGTATTTCAGTTTTGGATCACAGGGGAGTGGGACGTAGGTGTCGACATCACCAAGGATTATATCCATCTCTGCCATATAATCCTTGCGGTCAAGAACAACAATCCCACCCCCCTTGTCTGCAGGTCTGATAACAATACCCTTATTTTTGCAAAGGGAATCTAGACCCTCTTGCAGGATCTTGGAATTCCTGGCCTTTTTGATTTCCAAGGCGTCAAGATCTCTTAGAATAACATCTCTAAATACTTTTAGAGAAGGGGCCAAAGCCCCTGGAGGGTTAAATAAGGATGCGTTGGCCAGTCCTGAATGAACAAAAACATCCGGACCTGGTATGGAGGTGTTCTCTTTTTTACTAGACATATATCTTTTAATATTTAATTTTCTCACGAATTTGTGAACATCCATATATGTATCGAACTTATTCATACTCTTAGGGGGTACAAATTTGAGGCCCTTCGACAGGACTGCCTTTTCAGGTTCAGTCAGAACTTGGGCACTCAAATTAAAAATGCCTTGTTCATTTATGTTCTCGGTCTTTTTTGATCGCATGCGCCTCCCCCCTCTAGTTCCTCGCTTTTTTCTACTGGCCTCTTTATGCCTTGATTGGGTTTGGAAAAACCCCAACTCCCTTGCCCACCAGGTCCTGGACGTCTAAAATTAGGGGTATTCCCAGTTGGTGGTTGGGGAGGAAATAGGGAAGGAAAACCTTCACGTATTTGATGATCATAGGCCTCATTCTGATTGAAACCCTCATCAAACCCTCTGTCGCTCAAAGGGAAAAAATTATTGTGGGTGGGTATATTAAATTCCCAACCCGAACTTTGACAATCCTGATACGGTAGGCTCGCGAAAGGGTCATTAGTCTGTCCGTATCGCCACCAATCAGAATTAGTATTATTTTTTATTATTTTTCATTTCCATATCTCGTAATTTTTCATGATTTTACCATGGTTCATCCTATGGATTAGATCTGTGCTAGATAAAGGCCAAATATATAAATAGGTTTTTCCTCCAAATAAAAATGGGATAAGAACAAAAAATATTTGCCAAAAACGTCATTATTATGTTTTTTTTTTAGTTTAGTGCTTTTTTAATATGTTTTATATAAAAACAAGATTTTTGTAACTTCTTCATATTGGCGCTTTATGTATTAACAGAAAGGTTTTTGGTGTAAGTAACAATCTACCCAATCCCCTAATTGAATCGCTTTATGATTTAGCCCATAATAGCGTTGCTATGCCCAGTTTCAAAATGGTGGTCTGTGCCTCGTTAGTCCGGGACTCAGAACGAGGCTTGGATATCTATAAATAGAGTGGTGGTTCAGCACGCTACCCGTTCCCATTGAAAACGTCAACTTATGACGAAACGCGTCTGGGACGTACGTGCTGACGTCACCACGCCGTCAACGAGGACGGGAGTTTGTTTTATGTAGCCGGCCGGCAATTTTTTATTCTATACGCTCGATGTTATCTACATTTGTGTAAGTGTAACCTTTAATTTATTTGATTAAACTTGTCAAGATGTACTCCACTATGGTCTGCTTTTTTCTCTTTTTGGGGGCATATGAGTTGCTGCAGTAAAGAGAAAAACGGACCGATCGTTTGCTTTAAACTGGGAGCAGTTAGCGTTCTCATCTCTAGCACATACCATCTGCAATCTTATCCGAGATCCATTATGCAATATTTGATGTACATCTGGTAAGAAGCCCCGCTGTGTGGTGTTGGGTCACAAATAGCAGTTTGCCATTTTCACTGGTGCATATTTAAAATACCATCTGGTAAGCCTACTATTTGGAAGGTGGAGGTGTGTTTTTTTTTTCATTTGATCACTCTAAGTCGTTTGAGTTGACCACTGGGTGCTTTTACTTTTTCTCTTTTTTATTTTTTATATATTTTCTTAATTTTTTTCATAAAATCTTTTTCACGTTTTTTTCACTTTTAAGTGATTATCTTGTTTTTTGAAAACAAATTTAGTGTTTTAGCAGTATTACGCTATGTTTTTTATTTTTTTTTTTCTGCTTTGCCACAAATACACGGAATCAAATATTTCTGAGGTGATTGAATGAATGCAAGGCAGCTGGAATTTCCATCAAAAGGCCCAGGCTGGGTATAAGCCAACTGCGCATGCTTGCTTATCCTCTGGTAAGCATACTATTTGGACATTTTAAGTATTCGCCTCTACATGCAATTTGGAAGTAGCCACTTTCTTGTACTTTGGCCATCTTGGATGGGAAGCGATTCTTGCGATCCAATCTCATTTATGGACTTTGATTTGGGACTTTTTTATTAGGGATTCCTTTCTGGTCTTTGGTTTAGCCCCTTGCTAATTACATCGGGATTAAGTCATTTCACCATTAGATGCCACTTATCAATTGCTGTTATAAAGTGTCACTAATTTAGTTCCATATATAATCATATTGATTATTAGATACTCAGTTTTAAATGCACTGTAATTTTCACATCAGCGCAACTTCTCTTTTTTATTGTCTATTTTGTGCATATCCCACAATAAGTTGCAGCTTTTATATTTCTTTTTAGGTTTATTTTCACCATACCAAGCGCAGTTTTTGCATTTTCCAAGATACCAGTGGGCTTCAGCTGCCCACACTGAAGATGGGAGCATGCTCAGGGGGGACTGCTAAGTATGTTTTTTAAAATACATAACATTGACAAAAGCTACATTAACTAATAATGGCAATTGATATCAGATTATGTGCAAACAACACAGGTGGGGTTTTTTTTTTTTTTTTTAAATGCTTGGAACTCCGCTTTAAAGTTTTATCAAAAGTTTTGCTTTAAAAAATTTTTATTAAAAAAATGTATCTGTGGATTTTTTTTTTTTTTTAACCATTTGCCCAGAGGGCTTTGTTAAGCATATACATTCTAATAAATGTCTGGCCAGCTCAGTAATAGAGATATTATATCCTAACCGCCCCCAATTATAAATATTGACACTTGCTCGAATCAACACAGCACAATCCATTGTTTTGATGAATAGAAAGCCTGCCTTTGTGAACAAAAAAAATCTATAATATTATTGCTTTACTGGCAAGTCTCCGTTATGGTTGCATGACAAGTCACTTTCTTATGGATAGTGAGCACTCGGTACTTTCTTATTGATTGGTAGGGAGGAAGCTGAGTCTGAGCTGCAACAACATGAGTGCCAGGGCACATTTATATTCAAAGGTATATACACTCCCTGGTCAAATGACATGTTTGTTTTTAAAGGGTATCTCCACTTTCATGGGAAAACAATAGCAAATTAAGTAAACATTATTCGAAGATATACAATTGCTACAGAAGTCATATTATAATTGAATGTTATAAAAAATGCCCTTTCCTTTTCAAACTGCAGTGCTGTAATTTAATATAAAATACAATGCAATATGGCAACCTGGAGGTGTTCTTTACACAGATAGTGTACACAACACCACCCCCCCCCGCATTAGTGTACACAACACCACCCCCCCCCCCCCCCGCATAAATGTAATTTTCTGCTTTTGTGATTGGCTCACTGATTTTTCCAGAAGTCATCAGGAACGTCACATTGTGGTGGAGTTTTAATGTGAACGTCACATTGTGGTGGAGTTTCAATGAGAACGTCACATTGTGATGGAGTTTCAATGCGAATGGCACATTGTGGTGGGGTCTCGACGTGAACCTCACATTGTGGTGGAGTGTCAACATAAATGTCACATTGTAGTGGAGTCTCAACGGGAACGTCACAGTGTGGTGGAGTCTCAAAGGGAACATCACATTCTGCCAGAGTCTCAAGGGAACATCACATGCTGGTGGATTTAACATTTGTTTCCAACATTTTGGACAACTTCTTTCTCAACACAGCTGCACCCTGCACATTTAACTGCAGTCCGTTCCTGCTATAGAGTTAACTAATTGAAAAGTCAGTCCAGTTCTCCATGAAGCCAAACCCCTCCTTCCTGCACCAGTTCCTCAGCCACTTGTTTAGCTCACTAAGTTCCTGCTGCCTCCTGGGTGTGGCTCCTGGTGTGGCCCCTGGAACACATTGGCTTGCTGTCTCTGGCCCTCTTTGAGGTAGTAATACACTTGGACACCGGCACTTTTGGTTTGATGCTCTTGTTCTCCCTACACACTCTACTGTTGAGCAGAGGCGCTTTTATGGCCACTTTATGTTAGAGAGATGTCTAGAGATATTCATTGTGCATTAGAGTATGAACTTGCCCTAAAAAAAACAACTATGGCGCTGTATAGACCAGTGATCTAAATGGGCTAGGGGGAGAGGGAAGAGGGGTAAATGCTTAAAATCCAAAGGGAAAGTCCTATAGATGAATGTGCATTCTCTGAGTAACCTTTTGCACATAGGAAAAGAAAAACAGGAGAGAGTGCAACATCTACAGTGGGTATAAAAAATAATCACATTTTGTTGCTTTGCAGCTTGATATGAAAACAGACACGATTTTTGTTTTATCCAGCTGTATATACTAGTGCAACTTATAACATCCAAGTGAAAGGTATAACACCAACATGTCAGAAAAAAAAAATCAAAAACAGAATCACTGCATTGGAAAAGGGATCACCCGTGTCAGTATTTTGTTGGACCACCTTTTGCTTTAATTCCACCCTTTAGTCTGTTGGGATTTGTCTCTACTAACTTTGCTCATCTAGACTTTGCCCGCTCTTCTTTGCAGAACTGCTCAAGTTCAGTTAAATTTGTCTTCAAGTCATTCAACAGATTTTCAATGGGGTTTAAGTTTAGGCTCTGACTAGGCCATGCAAGGGCATTCAACTTTTTCTCCTTCAACCACGATGTGCTCATTGTTGCTGTGTGCTTTTGGTCATTGTCACGTTGGACGGTTAACCTTCTTCTCATTGACAACTTTCTGGCAGAGGGCAGCAGATTTTCCTCAAGAATTTAACCATATTTTTCCCACATCCATTTTTCCTTCTATCCTGACAAGTGCTTCTGCTGCAGAGAAACATCCCCATAACAGGATATTACCCCCTCCATGCTTTATTGTAGGAATGGTGTTATTTGGATAGTGAGCTGTATTGGATTTCCGCCAGACATATCTTTTAGGCCCCTTTCACACTGGAGAGTTTTTCAGGCGGTACATCACTAAAAATAGCGCCTGTACAGCGCCTGAAAAAATCCGGCCCCATTCACTCCAGTGTGAAAGCCGGCGGGCTTTCACACTGGAGCTGTGCGCTAGCAGGACGGTCAAAAAAGTCCTCCTAGCAGCATCTTTGGAGCGGTGAAGGAGCGGTATATTCACCGCTCCTACCCATTGATTTAAATGGGACACCGTGGTAATACCGCGGCAATACCGTAGCGGCGCTTTGCAGGGGATTTTAACCCCTTTTCGGCCGCTAGCGGGGGTTAAAACCGCACCGCTAGCGGCCTAATACTGCGGCTAAAACAACGGTAAAGCAGCGCCCCAGTGTGAAAGGGGCCTTAGTGTTGAGGCCAAATCATTAAATTTTTGTCTCATCTGACCATAACACATTTTCCTATGTGGCCTGAGAATCTTTAAGGTGCGTTTTAGCAAAGTGGTGACTGCATGTGGCCTTTCTTGAGGAGTTTTTTTTTCTTGCAACCCTCCCATACAAGCCACATTTGTGGAAAATTTGTGATCTAGTTGTCACAATGACTACTCTTTGTCATAAATTCTTGCAAGCTGCTGGTATGAGGCTGATGTTATGAGTCAGGCTGGAATGAAAGCTGAGCCGCAGTATCACTGGGGAACTTCCAGGATGCTTCGGCTGGCCACATTTAACTTGGCTCCACTTCGGCTGCACTCGGCGATGTACAGATGTGACATCACTATGTAAACAAGGGGACATGGCAACGCGTTTCGGGGCTGGAACTGCCCCTTTGTCAAGCTACATTTTTGTCAAACAGACTCCTCCATCCTCGCTGCACAGTGTGGATGGATGAACCTCCCACTGGGTCTATTCTGTTTTGACAGCCTCCTTCGCCAACCTTCAAAGTATCCAAACAGTGGCTGCATCTGATTGGATGCGACCGTTCAGCCAAAACATTTCTGTTTGGGTTCCTTCAGTTTTCCAATTGAAGGAGGCTGGGCAGTAGGGGGGCTGAAAGGGCCACTCATGTAGAAAATTCTGGGTGGTTCTTCATGAAATTTGCATGGTGTATGGCCAGTTTAAGCGATAGTAGAAATAGACATAGCTTGGTTACAAAGAAACAGAATCATACTTTTTCACAGTTTTTGCCCTGAAGGGACGAAAGAGGAGAGGAGAAAAAAAATGAGATTTCTTTGTAGCAAAGTACTTTGTAGCACATGAAGATATATTTTGCTTCTGTGGATACATTTCATCCAAGAGCAAAATAACATTTTAACTGACCTAAAAATGAACAGGCTGTCCCAAATTCAACATTAATAACCATTCACAACAAAATGGATTACTGTCGAGCCCTGTGCTGAGAGGAAGGGAATAGAAGAGAGAGAGGGAGAAAAGAGAGAGAGGGAGAAAAGAGAGAGAGGGAGATAAAGAAAGAGGAAAACAGGAATGGGAAGAGAGAGGGAAATTGGATGCATTTTTCTATGGAACCAGTTCATATATGGTGGCAGTGCGAATTCACTGCGAATTTGAAGAGTCCTGTCATTTTTTGAGCACTGCGCTAGAGCTTTCTTTTGGTGGTATTTGATCACCACTGGGTTTTTTATTTTTTGCAATATAAAGAAAATAAAAGAAGAAAATAATATTTTTTATGTGAGAAAGAACCTCCTGCACTTTTTTGGCTGTTGAGCTTTGTTGCGTTTTCAACCGCGTGTCTGCTTGCTGCATTTGGGTTACCATTCAGGCCTGGTTCACACCTCGCATATTTTAGTGCGTTTTCAGTTTTGCATAAACATACTACAGTCTGCTTAAAGCGGAAGTAAACCCATCGATTTAACAGTCTAAAAAAAAAAAGGCATGCCGTGAATGCTAACTGCACATTGGCTGTGCTCTCAACCAAACAGTCAAACCATCCAATGGCTGGTGTCATAACGGATCACATGTGCAGCACTGTGGCAGTTGAAGATTAAACAGAGGCAAAGATGGCAGCTTCCTTGGCTGAAAATGATAGGAGGGTTTACTTCCGCTTTAACATGGTTTCCTATGGATGTAGTTCACATCTGTGCATTTTATGGAAAGAGCCAGGGACTTTTTTCTGGTTTTTGGTTTCATAGACTTCAATGGATGAAAAGCATGTATTGAAATACAGTGGAACCTTGGATTACGAGCATAATCCGTTCCAGAGAATGCTTGTAATCCAAAGCACTCGAATATCAAAGCGAGTTTCCCCATAGAAGTTAATTGAAACAAGGATAATTTTTTTTCCGCATTGACTTCTATTACATGCAATACCGCAAGTGTCTAGAGGTGGGGGGGCGCCGAAGAGCCGCGGAAATACTCGGGGACAGCTCGGCTGAACTCGGAAAGGCTCGGAAACACTCGGGAATGGAGTTTTTCCGAGGTATTGCAAATATTTCCGAACCGTTCCGACTGTCCCCGTGCCCCCGCACCTCTGGCCAAATGCGGTACTGCACACCCCATTAGCTTGAATTCTGCTAGTTTTGCGAGTCTACACTCGCAAACCGAGTCAGAATTGTTTTTCAAAACGCTCGTTAACCGCGTTACTCGTAAACCAAGGTTCCGCTGTATGCAAAATGCACCTGCAATATGCAAACTGTAGGTGTGAATCAGGCCTAAATGAACGGCACCGTTAGCGCAAAACGCATTTTTGGCACTTTCTGTCAACGTACGCAGGTTTACGGAGCACTTAGGTGTGAATGGAGCCTCCTCTCCTTTCTCTATTTAACTCTCCTGATCTGAAATACTCTGCGCTGCATGGAAGTCACAGGATTTGCAGAGAAGACATTTCTGTGGAGCAGCTGACGCTCTCAGTAACATTAATTTGCCTGTAATATTCTCCCACTCATTAGATTTTTCTCCACCTGAGAAGTCCTGAAATGGTTTCAATACTTCCAATTTATTCTGTGTGTTTTTTTTTTCCCCCTTATATTTTATCAACTAATAGCTTCAGTTTAATTTGTTTCTGTTGGTGTATTTTATCCCTGCTGCAAGATAAATGCTGCAGAAATTGTCTGTTGGTGAATTTGCTGGAGCACATGCTTGGAATATTTATTGCTGCGTCTTATTAAATTGTAATGTCTTTTGTTTTGTGATGTTTTTTTTTCTCCTTCCCTGGCTGGCTATAGCAAAAATTGTGTGATATTTCAGGGAAGAGAGGGTGCAAAAATGGAAACTCCCTTGATTTACACAATGGAGACGGCGGTGGTGGGCGGGGCTGTTGGCGGTTAGGAGAATCAAGAAATATATCCCTATATAGGGCCAATACAGATTGTTTTTTTTTTTTTTCTAAATGGGCAATCCAAGGATCAAACCCTTGTTATTAACCCAAACTGTTTGCAAAATACTCAGAAATTGAGGTCTACAAATGTTTCCTTTGCTACGTGTGGCCAGTTTTTAGACAGAGTGCTTTAACCACTTCAATACAGGGCTTTTAAACACCCTTCCTTACCAGAGCACTTTTTGTGATTCGGCACTGCGTCGCTTTAACTAACAATTGCGCGGTCGTGCGACGTTACACCCAAACAAAATTGACGTCCTTTTTTTCCCACAAATAGAGGTTTCTTTTGGTGGTATTTGATCGCCCCTGCGGTTTTTATTTTTTGCGCTATAAACAAAAGAAGAGCGACAATTTGAAAAAAAAAACACAATATTTTTTACTTTTTGCTATAATAAATATCCCATTTTTTTAAAAAAAAAACTATTTTTTTCCTCAGTTTAGGCGATACGTATTCTTCTACATATTTTTGGTAAAAATAATCGCTATAAGCGTATAGCGTATATTGATCGGTTTGCGCAAAAGTTATAGCGTCTACAAAATAGGGGATAGATTTATTGATTTTTTTTTTTTACTAGTAATGGCGGGGATCTGCGATTTTTTTTTCGTGACTGCGACATTGCGGCGGACACTTCGGACACTTTTGACACATTTTTGGAACCATTCACATTTACACAACGATTGTTGCTATAAAATTGCATTGATTACTGTGTAAATGTGACTGGCAGGGAAGGGGTTAACACTAGAGGGCGCTGGAGGGGTTAATGTGTGTCCCTATAGGAATGATTCTAACTGTAGGGGGAGGGGACTTAAGGGGAGGAGACCGATCATGTGTTCCTCCGTACTGGGATCACATGATCGGTCTCCTCCCCGCTGACAGGACGTGGAGCTGTGTGTTTACACACACAGCTCCACGGTCCTGCCCGGTCCCGTTGTTTTAACGGGCAATCGCGGGTGCCCGGCGGACATCGCGGCCGCCGGGCACTCGCACCTGGTCCCGAGCGATGCCGCGGGCGCGCGTGCGCGCCCCCCAGGCGGCCGGGAATCCGAGGACGTCATATGACGCCCACCCAGGATGGTAGATCCACCTTGTGGGCGTCATATGACTATGGGCGGGTATTGAAGCGGTTAAAATAGCCAAGATTTAAATTTTTTGTGTTTTAGATAATATATGGGTGAAATTAACCACTTGCCTACCGGGCACTTATACCCCCTTCCTGCCCAGGCCAATTTTCATCTTTCAGCGCTGTCACACTTTAGCCTCATACACACGATCGGACCGTGGACCAACTTTCCTGTGGATTTTTGTCCAAAGGGCGTTGGCCCCAAGTTGGTATTGCATACACACGGCAGGACTTTTTCAGCCAACTTTCACCAAATCACTTGGTTTTTCTGCTCTTTACCGCCACCTTTGGTCAACTTCTGTATTGTTGTCTGATCTTTTGCATTGGTTCTGCATTGGTTTGTACAAAAGTCCGATGGTTTTGTGTACACACGGTCGGACTTTGGTCAATCGGACTTTTGTTGGCAGAAAGTTGGTCCGTTCGCACAGCCAACAAAAGTCCGATAAAACCTGGAAAAAGTTGGTCCGATGGAGCGTACACACGGTCGGATGTTGGTCCAAAACAGCTAATTTGCATGTTGGTTGTCAAAAAGTCCGATCGTGTGTACGGGCCTTTTGAATGACAATTGCGTCATGCAACACTGTACCCATATGACATTTTTTGCATTTTTTTCACACAAATGAATGAACAAGTTTGGGCTGGAGGATTTTGATTGGTCTGCACAGAGTCATAACCTCAACCCCATAGAACATCCTTTGGGATGAATTCTCGTCCACTTCAGTGCCTGACCTCACAAATGTGCTTCTGGAAGAATGGGCAAACATTCCCATAGACACCCTCCTAAACCTTGTGGACGGCCTTCCCAGAAGAGTTAAGGCTGTTAAAGCTGCAAAGGGGGGGCCAACTCAATATTGAACCCTACGGACGAAGACTGGGATGCAATTAAAGTCCACATGCGTGTAAAGGCAGGCGTCCCAATACTTTTGGTAATATAGTGTATATGAAAATTGATCAATCCTGATGTACTGACAGCCTATTTAATTTCTTGAGGCTAGAAAATGCCAGGACAGTACAAATACCCCCCCCCCCCCCCCCAAACACTTAGCAAGAGGCATGGCAAGTTGTTTGAAGTTGTAATTCTTTGTCACAATTTTTTGGAACATAAAGAAATTAAATAACATTTCTTTTCACAAGTTACCGTATTTCTCACACACAGCATAGGCATTCCTAGAATTTCACCCCAAAAAAACACATTCTGCTACACCTCCTGAGTATGGCTATACCGCATGCGTGAGACTTTTTCTCAGCCTGGACACATAGAGGGACCCAAAATCCAAGGAGTACCTTTGGGCTTTCAGTGTCAGTTCACACTTGTGCAATGTGATTGCGATGCAAATTTTTGCTATTCAACATACATTTAAGCGTCATTTGCAGCTTGCCCAGCGCCATTTGCAGCTTGCTCAGTGTCATTTGCAGCTTGCCCAGTGTCATTTGCAGCTTGTCCAGCATCATTTGCAGCTTGCCCAGTGTCATTTGCAGCTTGCCCAGCGCCATTTGCAGTCTTGCCCAGTGTCATGTGCAGCTTGCTCAGTGTCATTTGCAGCTTGCTCAGTGTCATTTGCAGCTTGCCCAGTGTCATTTGCAGCTTGCCCAGTGTCATTTGCAGCTTGTCCAGTGTCATTTGCAGCTTGCCCAGTGTCATTTGCAGCTTGTCCAGCATCATTTGCAGCTTGCCCAGTGTCATTTGCAGCTTGCCCAGTGCCATTTGCAGTCTTGCCCAGTGTCATTTGCAGCTTGCTCAGTGTCATTTGCAGCTTGCCCAGCGCCATTTGCAGCTTGCTCAGTGTCATTAGCAGCTTGCCCAGTGTCATTTGCAGCTTGCCCAGTGTCATTTGCAGCTTGTCCAGCATCATTTGCAGCTTGCCCAGTGTCATTTGCAGCTTGCCCAGCGTCATTTGCAGCTTGCCCAGTGTCATTTGCAGCTTGCTCAGTGTCATTTGCAGCTTGCCCAGTGTCATTTGCAGCTTGCCCAGTGTCATTTGCAGCTTGTCCAGCGTCATTTGCAGCTTGCCCAGTGTCATTTGCAGCTTGCCCAGCGCCATTTGCAGTCTTGCCCAGTGTCATTTGCAGCTTGCTCAGTGTCATTTGCAGCTTGTCCAGCGTCATTTGCAGCTTGCCCAGTGTCATTTGCAGCTTGCCCAGCGCCATTTGCAGTCTTGCCCAGTGTCATTTGCAGCTTGCCCAGTGTCATTTGCAGCTTGTCCAGTGTCATTTGCAGCTTTCCCACGTTTAAATTTCCCGCCGCCGAAAAAGACCAAGCGCCGACGAAAAAGACAGAGCGTCGAAAAAGACCGAGCCGACTGTTCGGCTCTGCTCGCAGTCCCGCCTCCTTGCTGTTTCGGGAGCGAGCGCAGGGAGGCGGGACTGCGAGCGGAGCTGAACAGTCGGCTCGGTCTTTTTCGACGCTCTGTCTTTTTCGTCGGTGCTTGGTCTTTTTCGGCGGTGGGAAATTTAAACGTGGGAAAGCTGCAAATGACACTGGGCAAGCTGCAAATGACACTGGGCAAGCTGCAAATGACACTGGGCAAGCTGCAAATGACACTGGGCAAGCTGCAAATGACACTGGGCAAGCTGCAAATGACGCTGGACAAGCTGCAAATGACACTCGATTTTTTTTGTCACTTTTTTGGGGGGATCGGCGTATAACACGCACCCACGACTTTCCCACGATTTTAAGGGGGAAAAATTGTGTGTTATACGCCGATAAATGCGGTAGGTTAGTACCTGTACCCCTCTTCCTTCTCCTCCTCCCTCTCATCATCAACCTCCTTCCCTCCTTCCCTGTCTCCCTTCTATCTCTTTTCTCCTCTCACTAGCACTCTTGCCTCTTACCATTCTTTGAACACCCGTCATACTTAGTCATGTTAACTCTTTCTCCTCCTTCAGATGTCTATAGAGACTAAATTCGCAAACGCTGTAAACTCGCACGGGACCCTTTTTATTGTCGCATCGCATTCGTAGAGGAATTGCAACGCATGGATGTGAACGACCGTCATTGAAAACAATGACTTTTTGGATGACATGCCAATCTAGTTTTTTTTTTTTTTTTTTTGTAACGCATCGCATTCGTTATCAACTCGCACAAGTGTGAACCGCCACTCATAGAGCATAAATTATGCATCTCATTTCCTGACTACCTAACACATTTTTGGAGGCCCTGGAGCACCAGAACATTGGAATCACCCACAAAATGACCCCATTTTGGAAAGCAAAACACTCCAAGGTATTTTTCAGAAAAGGCAAAGTGAGTCCTTCGAAAATTTAATATTTCGCCTTTGGAAAATGCAGTAAAAGAAAATTAAAATGTATTTTTTAATATATATATATTTATGGAGTCTCTACACTTTACTGACCGCAGTCTGATTGGAATTTTCCCCTTACTCCTCTTATCTTCACTTGTAATAAAAAAAAAAAAAAAAAATTGCAGCTCGTGCGACAGAACAGACGGACGATTGGGAAATAATCCCGCTCTCCTTTTTACTTCAAGTTCATTCTTTTAATTAAGCGGATGTGTTTTCTAGTCCCGTCAGGGCTTTGCTTCTAATCGAGGCCGGCTGTGCAATGCGCTGGAACGGTCAGAGGATGCCAAGAGTGAGACGTTTAAACATGTAGTCATTTGATACATCTGACATCTTTGTTGTACAGGCTGCAGCACAGCGCTTGGACACGCCGAGGAGGGTTACATAAACTGGCAATGGCCTCATTGGCGGCAAAATCTGTTCAAGAGAACTGTAACGGCACACGGCTAAGCTCCTGGCAATGACGTGTAAGACCGGGACACTTTCCACCAGGATTGTAAAGGTTTGAGTTTTATTTATTTTTTAAATAACAAACATATCATACTTACCTCCACTGTGCAGCTCGTTTTGCACAGAGTGGCCCCGAACCTCGTCTTCTGGGGTCCCCCGGCGGCTCTCGTGGCTCGTCGCATCAGATAACCCCCTAGGGCAGTGATAGCGAACCTTGGCACCCCAGATTTTTTAGCACTACATTTCCCATGATGCTCATGCACTCTGCAGTGTAGTTGAGCATCATGGGAAATGTAGTTTCAAAACATCTGGGGTGCCAAGGTTCACCATCACTGCCCTAGGAGAAGCGCTCTCTCAGGGGGGTTACCTTGCAGGGGCGCTCCCGAGTCCAGCATTCGGTGTCCATTGCCGCCGAATGTATGACTCGGCCCCACCCCCTGGTGCCCGCGTCATTGGATTTGATTGACAGCAGCGGAGCCAATGGCTGCGCTGCTATCAATCTATCCAATCAAGAGCCGAGAACCCCAGGCACAAAGACAGCGCGTCCCCGCCGGGTCAAGTTCCAGGGCTCAGGTAAGTAAAATGGGGGGGGGGGGGGGGGGCGGTCACTGCCAGATGTTTTTTCACCTTAATGCATAGGATGCATTAAGGTGAAAAAACATGAGGGTTTAAAACCCTTTTAAGGTTTACGGAGCGCTTGTCCTTTTTGAAATACCATATTGATCAATCAGATATGAATTTGTTGCTGTATAGCAGGGGTCTCAAACTGGCGGCCCTCCAGATGTTGCAAAACTACAAGTCCCATCATGCCTCTGCCTGTGGGAGTCATGCTTGTAACTGTCAGCCTTGCAATGCCTCATGGGACTTGTAGTTTAGCAACAGCTGGAGGGCCACCAGTTTGAGACACCTGCTGTATAGTGTATGGATCAGCATTTAACCACTTCAGAACCGGAAGGTTTACCCCTTCATGACCAGGCCATTTTTTGCGATACGGCACTGCGTTATTTTAACTGACCATTGCGCGGGCGTGCGATGCTGTACCCAAATAAAATTGATTTCCTCTTTTTCCCACAAATAGAGCTTTCTTTTGGTGGTATTTGATCATCTCTGCAGTTTTTATTTTTTGCTGTATAAACAAAAAAAAAATATGACAATTAAAAAAAAAAAAGACTATTTTTTACTTTCTGCTATAAAACCTATCCAATAAAAAAAAAATGGAAACAATCTAATTTCTTAATCAATTTAGGGCAATATTTATTCTGCTACAAAAGTTTGGTAAAAAAAAAATCCCCAATTAGCGCAAAAGTTATAGAGTTTATAATCTATGCAATATTTTTTTTTCTTTTTTTCTTTCTTTTTTTTTTTACTAGTAATGGCGGCGATTGAAACAAATTGGACACTAACTGACACTTTTGACGCTTTTTGGGAACCAGTGACACTAATACAGGGATCAGTGCTTAAAAATAATGCACTCTCACTGTACTAATGACACTGGCAGGGCAGGGAACGGGTTAACATCACGGGCGATAAAAGGGTTCACTGTGTTCCTAGTGAGTGCTTGCTAACTGTGGGGGAGGTGCTTTGACTGGGGGAAGGTAAAGATCCGTGTTCCTGCTTAGCAGAAACACAGGATCAGTACATTCCCAGAACAGAGATCTGCCTTGTTTACATAGGCAGATCGCCCGCCCCAGTGCACTGCCGAAAAATGTGTTTGTTTTCGTTACATTTGTTTTTTTGTTTTTTGGGTTATTTGTTATGATCGCAATTCATAAATTCGAACGTTCGTAAATCTGAAAATTTATAGATTCGTAAATTCGAAAATAAGAAAGAAAACCTGAAAATTCTAAAGAATAACTAATTAACAATAACTAACTATTTAATTATAGGTATTGGAATTTCCTTTAAAATTTGTCTGTTAGTAAACGTAAATAATTATCCAAAGTTACAAATTATCCAAAATAACGAATGCTGCATCTAAACAAATGGAACAGAATGAATTATTAATTATAATAATAATAAAACATTTTTATTATTGTTATTTATTGTTACTTTATTAAGTTCCATTAGTTTAGATGCGGCATTCGTTATTTCGAAAACATTCGTAAATTCGGATAAATACGTATTCGTTACGTTCACTAACAGCCAAATTTAAAAAGAAATTCCAATACCTCTAATTTAATAGATAAGTTATTATTAGTTAGTTATTATTTCAGATTTACGAATTTTCAGATTTACGAATTTTAGAATATTCGAATTTTAGAATATTTGGAAAAATTCGTTAAACGGGTTTTCGTTAATTCATAAGTTCAAAAATTCGTAAATTCGAAAATTCTAAAATCCAAAAACCCGAAAAGGAAAAATTCTGAAATAATAACTAATTAATAATAACTTAACTATTACTAACTTTAACTGCCTGAGATCCGCGCCATAGCCAGATGACGGCTACAGCGCGGATCTGTTGTGCCGGGAGTACGTCATATGACGTCCTTCCCTTCTGTGCACTCCAGGGAGCGCGCGCGCGCGCTCTCGCCGTGTCACTGGGCACCCGATGCGCGTGCCCAGCGGCCGCGATGTCCGCTGGGCACCCGCGATAAACACACCGCGGTAAACACACAGATCAACGGTCCTGTCAGAGGAGAGGAGCCGATGGTGTGTTCTCTGTACAGAGAAACACCGATCGGTCTCCTCCCCTTGTGAGTCCCCTCCCCCCACAGTAAGAAACACTCCCAGGGAACATAATTAACCCCTCCCCACCCCCTAGTGGTTAACCCCTTCACTGCCAGTGTCATTTATACAGGAATCAATGCATTTAAATAGCATTGATTGCTGTATAAATGACAATGGTGCCAAAAATGTGTCAAAAATGTCCGATGTGTCCGCCATAATGTCGCAGTCACAATAAAAATCGCTGATCACCGCCATTACTAGTAAAAAAAAAAATATTAATAAAAATGCTATAAAACTATCCCCAATTTTGTAAACGCTATAACTTTTTGCAAACTAATCAATAATCGCTAATTGCGATTTTTTTTTACCAAAAATATGTAGAAGAATACGTATCGGCCTAAACTGAGGAAAAAAAAATGTTTTTTTATATATTTTTTGGGATATTTATTATAGCAAAAAGTAAAAAATATTGTTTTTTTTTTAAATTTGTCGCTCTTCTTTTGTTTATTGCGCAAAAAATAAAAAACGCAGAGGTGATCAAATACCACCAAAAGAAAGCTCTATTTGTGGGGAAAAAATGATAACAATTTCATTTGGGTACAGTGTCGTATGACCGCGCAATTGTCATTCCAAGTGCATCAGCGCCGAAAGCTGAAAATTGGTCTGGTCACGAGGGGGTTTAAGTGCCCAGTAATCAGGTGGTTAAAATCATTTTTCAGAATTAACGAATTTGTCGAAATTCGTTAAAAAATGAATTCGTAAAAAAAAAAACGAATTACACATGTTTAATTACTGCAGCTTGCTGTAGAACGCACAGTTTTCCATGAGTAAAGTATGATCTGCAGTGCGTTTTAGTGCTTTTAAATTTTGAATGGCGTCCAAAATGCATTTTTCTAGAGCATCACAATGCACAGAAGTGAACTGAAGTATTAAAAACAAAAGTGCAGGTGCGTGAAGGTGTGTATCCAGTCCATTCAAAAAATTAACCAGCTGCTTACGGCCTCAAAGTAGATTTACTGCTACAGGGCAGCCGTTCTGTGCAGAATCACATATATATATATACACGTGATTCTGCTCTACCGGGTGGGGGGCGCACACGTACTGCTACGTCAGCGGGGATGTGCTGGATTTTGTTTCCCTGCAAAGTCTTTTGTGGTATTTGTGGATGAGGCTCTTTATCTTCTTAGATGGTAAAGCTGCCCATTCCTCTTGGCAAAAAGCCTCCAGTTCCTGTAAATTCTTGGGCTGCATGAATGGCACGTTTGAGATCTCCCCAGAGGGGCTCAATGATATTGAGGTCAGGAGACTGAGATGGCCACTCCAGAACCTTCTCTTTATTCTGCTGTAGCCAATGACAGGTGGACTTGGCCTTGTGTTTCGGATCATTGTCATGTTGGAATGTCCAAGTACGTCCCATGCGCAGCTTCCTGGCTGATAAATGCAAATGTTCCTCCAGTATTTTTTGATAACATACTGCATTCATCTTGCCATCAATTTTGACCAAATTCCCTGTCACTTTGTAGCCATCCCCAAATCATCAGCGATCCACCTCCATGTTTCACAGTAGGGATGGTGGACCTTTCATCATAGGCCTTGTTGACTCCTCCAAATGTAGCGTTTATGGTTGTGGCCAAAAAGCTAAATTTTGGTCTCATCACTCCAAATGACTTTGTGGCAGAAGGTTTGAGGCTCGTCTCTGTGCTGTTTGGCGTATTGTAAGCGGATACTTTGTGGCATTTGTGTAGTGATGACTTTCTTCTGGCGACTCGACCATGCAGCCCATCTTTCTTCAAGTGCCCCCTTATTGTGCATCTTGAAACAGCCACACCGCATGTTTTCAGAGAGTCCTGTATTTCACCTGAAGTTATTTGTGGGGTTTTCTTTGCATCCCAAACAATTTTCCTGGCAGTTTTGGCTGAAATTTTAGTTGGTCTACCTGACCGTGGTTTGGTTTCAACAGAACCCCTCATTTTCCACTTCTTGATTAGAGTTTGAACACTGCTGATTGGCAATTCCTTGGATATCTTTTCATATCCCTTTCCTGTTTTATACAGTTCAACTACCTTTTCCCGCAGATCCTTTGCCAGTTCTTTTGCTTTCCCCATGACTCAGAATCCAGAAACATCAGTGCAGCACTGGATGTAAGATGCAAGGGTCTGTCAGGAGTCCAGAAACTCATTGACCTTTTATACACACACACTAATTACAAGCAAACAGATCAGAGGTGAGGATGGTTACCTTTAATAGCCATTCAAACCCCTTTGTGTCAACATGTGCGCATGTTATCAGGCCAAAATCACCAGGGTATGTAAACTTTTGATCAGGGTGATTTGGGTCGTTTCTGTTGTCATTATGATTTAAAAAGAGTAAACACAGTTGATTCATAATAAATGGCTTCAACCAAACACTAACCATGAGTGAAAGAAAAGCTTTTGTGTTATCATTCATATTCACAAAAAAAAATGGCCAAGAAATCATAAATTCTGCCAGGGTATGTAAACTTATGAGCACGACTATATTTATCATTTCATGAAATATCCAGTTTATACATTGTTCGGGTCCCTGAGTGTTATTTACATGCTTAGACTTTGTTTCTCATCCCTGTTGCCCACTCCAAATCTGCAGTCCAGCTACTGGGAGGCTTGAGCAGTTTCCACAATCTCTAGGTAAGCTCATTATCATTTTTTTTTTCTTTTTGTTGTGCATAACCCACAGTTGGTACTCCCACAGATTAGAGATTTGCACAGGCACCACTGTCATAGTTTGTGGTTTCCAT